>JADRCD010188771.1:0-21996 GCA_019843815.1 Montemys delectorum | reverse complement strand
ATGGAGAAATCGGATTGCCTCTTCACAATGGAGGTAAGCAAGATTATGTCTGGAGTGCAGGAGACCCCTTAGGGCGTCTCTTAGTACTTCCATGTCCTGTTATTAAGGTCAATGGGAAATTACAACAGCCTAATCCAAGCAGGATGACAAAAGATGCAGACCCATCAGGAATGAAGGTATGGGTCAATCCTCCAGGAAAAGAGCCAAGACCTGCTGAGGTGCTTGCTAAGGGGGAAGGAAATACAGAATGGGTAGTAGAGGAAGGTAGTTATAAATACCAGCTAAGGCCACGTAATCAGTTGCAGAAACGAGGATTATAAGTAATATGAATGGTTCTGTCTCATTTTGTTAAGAATACACTTTTCTTCCAATTTCTTTAACATCAATTGGTATTTAAGTTGAGACACTAAAGAATGTTCCCAAGGGACATTGTAAATTTATAAATGCGTTTGCGATTGTACGAGGAATAGTTATATCATGTTAGGTGTACTCATGATTTTGTTATTGTTTCATGTGGACATGGGATATTATTTGTGTCAAGTTGACAAGGGGTGGATTGTAGTGGCTATTCCTGGTTGTCAACTTGACTACGTCTGAAATTAATTACAATCCAGAATTAGAAGGCTCACCTGTGGCCCTAATCTGGAGGCTGAGAGATACAAGTTTCTGACCTGAATCTTGGCATGGAGACCTTGAGGAATAGTGGCTACGAATCCCATAGGATTAACATAGAAAGCTCTATGAGTTCAAGGTCATCCGGGGTTAAAGGTGTGGTGGCACACACCTTTAACCTGGGCCACACTTTTTGCTGGAGACCTATATAAGGACATTGGAAGAAGGAAGGTGCTCTCTGCTTCGCCTGCTTGCCTTGTGGGATTGAGCAATTGCTGGATCCTTGGACTTCCATTCACAGCTGCTGCCGTGACTGTTGTTGCGAGTCGATTGTTGGAAGTTGGACTACAAACTGTAAGTCATCAATAAATCCCTTTACTACATAGAGACTACCATAAGTTCTGTGACTCTAGAGAACCCTAACTAAGACACCATGGAAGGCCATAAGTGAAGGTGCAGCTCAGTTTGCAATTGATGGCCCAGGACTGAATGTGTCATGCAAAGAAGTTGAGGCTTGGCATCATGAAGACAGTCTATGAGAGGCTATTGGTAAAGCCTAGTTACAGCAGTGTTTCGGGAATGCCAGTACCATGCAATGACCACCAAGGACAGCAGCAGCAGTGGAGTACAGGCATCTGGAGCCCAAAAGACAAGATGTGTGCTACAAAGGGCAGAGATTAAGAGGTGACTCAAGCCCTTGGAGGAGCCCAGAAGATTATGAGTTGGATCCCAGACATTGGTTTTGCTTTTGATTGTGACTGTGCCCTGATATTTTTCCCTCTTGAAGGAAGAATGTATTTTAGTGAAACCCACAGTTAAGAGACTTTGAATTTTAAAAAATATTAGACATTTTAAATTGATTGAACTTTTAATATGTAAAGACTGTGGTACTTTAGATCTTGGGGATAAATAAGAAAATAAGGGTTGAGGATTAATAGTGATGTGTTTGTGTGTCAAGTCGACAAGGGGTCAATTATACTGGCTGGTTTTGTGTGTCAACTTGACACAGGCTGAAGGGAGCTTCAGTTGGGGAAGTGCCTCCATGAGGTCCAGATGTGGGACATTTTCTCAAATAGTGATAAAGGGGGTAGGGCCCCTTGTGTGTGGTGCCATCCCTGGGCTGGAAGTCTTGGGTTCTATAAGAGAGCAGGCTGAGCAAGCCAGGAAAAGCAAGCCAGTAAGGAACATCACTCCATGGCCTCTGTGTCAACTTCTGCTTCCAGACCTGTTTGAGTTCCAGTCCAGACTTCCTTGTGATAAACAACAATGTGGAAGTAAGCCAAATAAACCCTTTCCTCCCCAACTTGCTTCATGGTCATGATGTTTGTGCAGGAATAGAAACCCTGACTAAGACACAAATCAAGGTCACTTGGCATCATCAGAACCCAATTCTCCCACCATAGCCAGTCCTGTACACACCATCACACTGGAAATGCAAGATTCAGATATAAAATCACTTATCATGACGATGATACAGGACCTAAAGAAAGACATAAATAGCACCCTCAAAGAAATACAGAAGAACACAGGTAAAAAACTAGAAGCCCTTCAAGAGGAAACACAAAAATCCCTTAAAGAACTACAGGAAAACACAATCAAACAAGTGAAGGGAATGAGCAAAACCACCCAGAATCTAAAAATGGAAATAGAAACAATAAATAAATCAGAAAGAAAGAAAACCCTGAAGATACAAAACCTAGGAATGAAATCAGGAGTCATAGATGCAAGCATCACCAACAGAATACAAGAGATAGAAGAGAGAATCTCAGGGGCAGAAGACACCATAAAAAACATTGACACAACAGTCAAAGAAAATGCAAAAAGCAAAAAACTTCTAACCCAAAACATCCAGGAAATCCAGGATGCAATGAGAAGACCAAACCTAAGGATAATAGGTATAGAAGAGAGTGAAGACTCCCAATGTAATGGGCCAGTAAATATCTTCAACAAAATTATAGAAGAAAACTTCCCTAACCTAAAGAAAGAGATGTCCATGAACATACAAGAAGCCTACAGAACTCCAAATAGACTGGACCAGAAAAGAAATTCCTCCCATCACATAGTAATAAAAACATCAAATGCAGTAAACAAAGAAAGATTTTTAAAAGCATTAAGGGAAAAAAGGCAAGTAACATATAAAGGCAGGCCTATCAGAATTATACCAGACTTCTCACCAGAGACTATGAAAGCTAGAAGATCCTGGGAAGATGTCATACAGACCCTACAAGAGCACAAAAGCCAGCCAAGGCTACTATACCCAGCAAAACTCTCAGTTACCATAGATGGAGAAAACAAGATATTCTATGACAAAACAAAATTTACACAATATCTTTCCACAAATCCAGCCCTCCAAATGATAATAGATGGAAAATATCAACATAAGGAGCAAAACTACACCCTAGAAGAAGCAAGAAAGTAATGTTTTAACAAATCCACACAAATATAATTCCACCTCATACAACAAAAACAACAGGAAGTGACAATTACCTTTTCTTAATATCTTAATATAAAAATTAATATTACCAACATATCCTAAGCGACTGAAATCCAAAAATATGAGGAATTAGAAATTTGTTGATTGTCATCCATTGGTCTCTCTCATTTGGTAATTGGAGAAATAGATCCAATATTGTACAATTTATATATACTTTCAGCTTGTTTGTGACAGTGTTTTGCTGTGTACAACGTAAGGGTATTGAAATCTTGCTTCTCCTATCTCAGCCTTTCTATTAGTATTGTTTATTTCATGTTTTTACACTATATTATGTTTTTCAGAACAGCTTATATATTTCAAAAGTATTTATATACCCAAGGGAGACATAGACAATTAACTTGGGAGGTGGCTTGTAGGAAAGAGGACAACAAAGAGTGAGACTGAATGCTTTGCTTGACATTTCTAGCTCTTGTATCAAGTTTGAAGAAGAGGACTTTATAAGTTACTCTTTCTTTGAGATGAATGCTTTTCAAAATCATCACAGCCAATGAACCAGATTCTTATCCTCACCTAATGTCTGTACCACCTTCCATGCAGAACCATTGTTCATTGAAACAGTTGGTGAATGACTTTATGGATAGAGCATCTTAATACACACAGCATTTCTTAAATGAATGTAACCTGTTCTCTGTGGGCTGAGAATAAAGTCACTCAAGTCAAAAAAAGAAAAAAAAAAGAACTTTTTAAACTATAGAATGTTGGGTGATGAGCTGTGATAGGCAGCCTGGTCCCTGGTCAAGCTTAGTCTTAAAACCTCGGTGACCCAGCAGGTGACTGTAGCCTGCAAGGGATGGTAAGAATTTTGCCACCCTCCTGGGTCCCTGGCTCCTGTAATGTAGCTACAACCCTCCCCCACAGACCCCTATAGAGATGTCTGTGGCCATCTGTTGAAGAGGAGCAGCATCCCAAGCCCTCCCTCATGCAGATAAGGTATCCTCAAGCTCTCAGAACAAGCCAATGGGAAGTACCTGCTGTCAGAACCTGACCCACCCCAAAACTGTATATAAGAAGCCTATCCAGAAAAAATAAAGGTGTGAGAACTATTCTGTCATCTGAGAGCTTCTGTCATATGAGCTATAACACTGCTGCTTGGGAAGAGGTCTGCTCTCCCCAAATGCCTCAGCCCTGCAACGGGAGGCCCATTAACTAGCAAGGAATGGGGGAAGTGGAGAGCTTCTGGTGGCATTTCGGGAGAGCAGGACAATGTGGAGCAACTGAGGCAGCAATGGCTGAGCCTAGGTGGAGCCAGCTGCAGCATGGGAGGCAGCAGAGGCACCGGAGATGACTCCCCCTTCCTGCTCATACTCTCTCCCCATTGTCTGAACCCTCACACCTGACTGAGCCAGAGATCTCTGTGGAAAGCCTCCAGTACACAGGCCTACTTCTGGTGTCCAACGTAGGGCTCAAATAACGACAAACAGGGACAAGACTGTACTGAATGGATATGGAGACACCCTCACCCCCTGGACACAAGCAACCTGTCCTTTCCTGATGTGCTTTCAGTCAGCACCATCACATGGATTTGGACAAGCTGAAGGGGGAACTGAAGCCTCCTGGCCAGAGGTACTCTCTAGTGTTGGCTGAAGGTCCTTCTGGCCTCTGTCTAAATTCCGACATTCTGAAACAGGTGTTGTCAAAGGCTCTCTATCTAACTTCTCCTTAAAACAAAATGAAAACCTAGTAATGCAGCGGCCACTTAAAAGCCACAGGGTGCCTGCCAGTTTTTAAATATGGCTTAGTATTTTAGACCACTGTGGAATCCCGCAAAGCCAAATAGGCCAAGGAAATGTTCCCATTGGACAAAGCGTTTCTCATTCTTTCTGTCATGGACAACTCATTATTACATAAAAAATTGCCCCAGACTAGGGAAATAGGTGATCTAGTGAAATCCTATAGAACGAAAATAAGCCAAAACCAAGCCTCCTTGTTTTGGGAGGAAGTCCTTCAGATAGTGTCATGCATGGCCAGTGATAATATGTATAGCCCAGACTCATGGATCCGAGTAGCTTCTCTCATCAAAACCAGAGATACTTCCAATCAGAGAAGGAAAAATACCCTCCCATGATTTTTGCCTATTGTAGCTGCAATTCAGCGGTGCATAGGACCATTTAAAATAGGACAGGCTGATAGCAACACAGCTCCTGAGCCCCCTCAGTCAGATGAACCCAAAGATCAAGGTCTAAAAACCACTCTATTTTAGATCTCACAGCCGTTACCCAACTAATAAGGGGAATAAAATCTATACATCTACCCTTGCCTGAAACTGTCCCGCAGTTTCACGAACTTTGGGTTCTCTCAGTCGAAAGAAGAAAGGACCTGAAACACAGAGTTCAAGAACAAAAGGACATGAAGTCAAGTTGAACCCCAATCAAGACTTCATACTTTGCTTTTGGGGTTCAGCATTTATATGTACACGAGAAACAGAAATTGGATCTCTAGGTTACAATGATATTTGCATAACATAAACATTTCCAGAGGAGACCGAAAGGAGTCAAGAGTGAAGGTCACCAGCAGCTCCCACGTCTGTCCGTGGATGTCCTCAGGCAGTAGGCATAGTTGTATCTCAGCATGAACTTCCCAGGCAACTTCTTTCAGAGATAAACTGATAGTCTATAGAAGGTCTTTTGTCTTAATTCCCCAGGTGACTGTCTTGGGCAGAAACCACCAAAGTCTGGAGGCTGAACTGGGTGGGGGAGGCAACACCTGCCTCCTTACATTGAAGGAAACACTAAACCCTCTGCTCCTCCTGCCTTTCCCTCTCCCACTCAAGGGCAAGGTTCCATTAAAAAAACAAAGGAGCTTCCACCTGCATCCCGCACTCCACCCTCCCCCCATTCAACCAGACAAAGGTATCTCTCCTCCCCATACTCCAAGCCTTAAAAGAGAAATTTCTTCAAAACTCAAAGACAACACTCTACCAAACTCCGTAGTCCCTTACCCCCAACTATCTATCACTCAACAATTTTGTAATTTTCAAGACTCTCTTGCAAAAACTAACCCCGCCTCCCATGCTAGTCAGGAGTCTGATACGGAACTAGAAACCCAAACCACTCAAGCATTCTGGGTTAGTACCAACCCCAGTCGAACTAAACCACTCAACTGGTACCCATGACAAGCCCCAGACTTAAAAGAACTCAGGCAGGCAGTAAAGGAAGATGGCATCCACACATCCTGGACAAAATCCTTCCTACAGAGTCATAGTGCCAACTTAAACAACTCACAAGATTGGGGAGATATTTGTCATTCTTCCTTTCCTGGCCCAATGTTTTTGGAGTGGGAAGTCTTATTTTGAGATGAATGCCATCAACAAGTCAGGCAAAACCGGGACAGAGGTGACGCCCCATGGTATTTTAAGGAACTCTTTGGCCAGGAAGACTTTTGGCAGCTCAGCCAGCAGGGTACTAGGAGCAGGTCTGTGTCTATGCAACCCAAGCTTGGGATAGGCTCACTCCACCCTCAGAGTCACAAGAACCTACCTCCTCCCTGCTTTCTCTCTAAAAGATGTCTTTAACCCCTCCCCTAGACCTGTGGGAGCCCTTTACCAACCTTAGAAGGGGCTGGAATGGATCCATACCCCCAACCTGACATTCTTGTTACCCCTTCTCTCTCTCTGACATTCAGTGGCTAATCAAAAAATCACTCTCACTTTGCTATCAGCTTAATAGGTTTCCCAAGACAAATTGACAACCATTATCCTGATGAAAAATGGACCTCTGCCCTCCCTCTGTTGTGATGGCTGTTTCCCAAACTATTCTCCAAAGGGCCTATAGAGGGAATCTCCTCAATATTTAACAATGGGGGAAAAAGGGAGGGGTGGCAGTAATATATTACTTCCCTGAGGATAAACCCCCTATTCCCCGATTCAAAGAGCTACTCCATCACTCCCCCCAATTATATGCTATCTATACAGCTCTAAAAGAAGTCAAGGGCCCCCTTAACCTCTTTTGAGATACTGTATATGCAGTCAGTTTACTCCCCTGGTTGTTAAGATCCTTCATCAAACTAGATCCCAACCCACTTTCCCTCTACTTCTATAGGTCTCCACCCTCCTACGGGAAAGAGCCTCCCCCATCTACATCCAGCATCTCCGATCTCACAGTCCCTTACCAGGTCCTATATCTAAGGAAAATGCAAACCACCTCAACAGGGACATGCATGGCCTTCACTGAACAAGGAGATCAATTTCATTCACACACACACACAAATATAAGGGGGCTTCATGCCCATTTCCCCCACATCCCTCTTGCTTAACTCCAAAGGATAATAAACACATGTTCCTCTTGTGTATCCCTCATTACCACAGCAGCTTTACAAACAATGGGCCCCAATCTCCGAGGCCTTACGTCCAATGCCTTGTGGTAAATTGATGTTATCCATATTCCCCAATTCAATAGACAGTAATATGTTTTTGTCACTGTAGATACATATTCACATTTTATATGGGCTATAGCCCAAACAGGTGAAAACTCAAAAAGGTTAGTTCACCATATGCTGTCCACCTTTGCCATCAAAGGCATTCCTCAACAGATTAAAAACTGATAATGGCCCTGACTTCATTAGCTCTCAATTCAAAACCTTCTGCACACAGTGGGAAATTACCCATCATATGGGAATTCCCACAACCCTCAAGGTCAAGGAATAATAGAAAGAACACATCAAACCCTAAAGGCCCAACTCCTAAAACAAAAGACAACCACCTATCTCTCTAATGTATAATAAATGATGGCTCTGACTACCCTAAACATATTTAATATCTATAAAAACTCCAGACATCCTCTTATCTCCCTCCATTGGCACACAACAAAATTACCCCCCCCATCCTAGTATGATGGCAAGATCCTTTGGATGGAGGTTGGAAGGGACCAGACCCCTTCCTTACAACTGGGAGGGTTTTCATTTGTGTTTTTCCACAGGACCAGCCTAAGCCTATCTAGGTTCCTGCCAGAAATGTCCAACACCACCGTATACAGTATGTCTTAAATTGAGAAATCTAGCGGTCAGGGAAGCTGAGTAATATGGAACATACAGGCACAGTGATGGAAGAGAAGCTGCACATAGAGACACTCTCAGAGATACACAGATGTCTCATAGATTAGGCATTCAAGAACTTACCTACACTTGCATGTGAAAAATCGACCTTGCTCAGAAAAAGCACTCTGAGAAAGAACTAGGGAAGTCATGCTTGACATTCATATAGGTGAGACTGGGCATCCTTGTAGTTTGGGAATATCAGTAGTGGGGAAGATTCATCCCAGTTTAAATCCTACCCACAAAACACAAAAGGATTAAGCTGCTAACAAGAAAGTCTCAAGACAAAGCTGAAGAACCTTTCTGAGTCTTTAAAGGCATCCAGTGTCTCACAGACAACACATATAGCATCTGGAACCCAATCAAAACTTACCAAGAACTAGAAGGAAGATACCATTTTTATAAGGAAAAAAAGTATTTAATCAAAATGACTTGAATGATATAAATGATAGAGTCAACAGCAAACTTTAGTTATTGCATTTTCAAGAAACTATATCAAGGCCAGGTGGTGGTGGTGCACGCCTTTAATCTCAGCACTTGGGAGGCAGAGACAGGCAGATTTCTGAGTTCGAGGCCAACTTGGTCTACAGAGTGAGTTCCAGGACACCCAGGGATACACAGAGAAACCCTGTCTCGAAAAACAAAGAAAAAAATTATCTTTATTTAAAAAGATCAAAAGAAAATTCTACATATGAAAAGTGATAATTTCTGAAGTCAAAAGCCTACTGGAAGGAGTGGTAAACAAAGACTATGTAGAAGAAAAGGTTAATAGATTTTTAAAACAGTCATTGCTGCTGACAACAAAGCACAAAGAGTAAAGATACACACATGCATATACACATACACACAATCCTTAAGGTATGGAAAATTCAGTTAAACAAATGTTTTAATTGTAATTTGAAATGGGCTAAACAATGGCACATTATTTAAACAATGATCCAATTTGATAAAGAATTATTAACTCACAGATCTAAAATGTTTAACCATGCCACAAAAACTGAAGAAAACATTCAAAATACATACTATGTACAAAAGAATGATGTTTTTAAAATGAGAGTGAAATCTTCATATCAAATATCTCTAAAGTGCTGAAATGAAAAATAAATCAAACACCAAGTTGTCAGCTTAAAATTCATAAGCTAGAACAAACTAATTTTTCCAAAAATGAAGTGGAAGGCTTTTGCAGAGATGGGGAAACCAAATGAAGTCTACAACAGGCTTTTACTATGACAATGTCAAGAAGAATCCTTCAGACAGACAATAATTGGCATCAGGTAGAAATAAAGAAGTAATGATGAGCAGAAATTGCAGAAAAGAGAGGTAATAAGAAAATAATTTTGCTTTCAACATTCAAAAGTTATTAAAACAATAGAGCTTTGGCTTGTAGTTTGTTGGTTAGTACAGGAAACAATTTTCTAGAAATGGAAAATTCCAATATGTAATCATCCTAGAAAGAGAATCTCTCTATAAAGGTCTCTCAGAATTCTTTAAATGAAATACTTAAAATCAGACAGTACCAAGGTGTTCAGGACATTTTGAGATCCTTAAGGTTAAAAAGGTTAATTCCTCCGTCCTCAGCTAAGGGTGACTCTTCACTACTTCCTCTTCCTATCATCAGGGCTGAGAGATGCATTAATCTATGCACATCAGGATAACCATTAGGAGTAGGTTTAATACCATGCCCACTTAGAGTAATAGTAGTAGGTTCCCCCTAGATCCCATGACTTACAAACTACAGGCACTTGGCCCAGGAATGGCACCAGATATAAATTTCATCTTGTAGAGCAAGATTTAATGAGAAAGTGGTTAGTTACTCCTGTGACATTTGTTTACCTGTACTAGCAAAACAGGTATGATTCTCCTCTTCCTTTATGAGGTGAAATAGCCCTACAAAAGAAATTTGAATGTAATCATGCTCACAGTTACACATCCTTAACTACCTGAGTGTGTGAAGACAAACTTTATCGAATAAAAAGTTTAAAAGTTTGGAAAATATTCATCTGGTTTTATTTTTAGTCTCATAGCATCTTGAAGATTTTTGCATGGTAGAGCAAAGTTGCATCGATTCATTATTGATTAGAACAATCTAAAATGTCAGATAGCAGGGATGTATTATGAGTTGGCAAGAATTATTTCCTAGCATTGATTGTGCTTGTCAAATTTCATAATAATTAAATACAGCCACTAATTGGTAGAATCTATGTTCTTGGCAAAAAAAAAAAAATAGCCCTGAACTTTATTGCTTAAATATCTCCCTTCAAATATTCCTTCAAACTTTAACTATCAGAAAGTAAATGAAATACAAGCACAGATTCCAAGTTGAGAGAACAGAGGGTACTGTTTGTTATATTTTCCAAAATCAATTTTCATTGTGAATTGACTACTATTTTCATTGTAATATAGAACCCAAGCCAAGACATTACACATCCCAAGGATGTCAGTGGAGAGAATTCTCATGGTACTTTCTGCCTTTTGGCATCCTTAAAGCACACACAAGATCTGGAGATCTAGGAATTGATGCATATACTCAAGTGCACCTAAAATTCATTAGCTTTAGTAAGAGTGAGCCAACAGAGACAACAGCTTTTGAAGGATGAGTTTCTTACTTGTGGTTCCTAAGAGGAGACAAGCACCATGCAACAGCAGCGGAGGAGGCTCCAGAGTTGGCTAGGAGGCCAAAGATATAAAGAAGATACCACAGTGCAGTGTTATGGTTTTTCTGGGAAATGATAAGAGGGGAGGGGAGACAAGATTGAATCAGTTTACGGTTGGGTGGCTTTTGTACTTTTGTGGCTATAGGATATAGGGATAACCTCAGTTGATCACCTTTGGCGGTGAGATGACTCAGTGCAGGGGTAATTTTCCTTTCTTAAAGAAGGTAAACAAGGGATATGGGTTTTTAGATAGATGGGTTTTGACTCAAATGATTGGTGTCTACCAAGCTGGTGTTCCTGAAAAGAGAAATCTCAAATCTAGCAGCAAGCTCTCTGTAGCCTTACCAGGAATCAAAGCATGAACTGTAGAATCAAACCAAAGAAATGAACTAAATTAGAATTTAAAAATATTAATAAGACACTAAGCGGAAAGAGCACACAGTTTTCATGCTCTGCTAGCTTCTCTTGAATGTCAGTGACCCCAGAAATGATCTTCCTCCATGGATGCCTTTGCATCTTTTGACATTGGAGTAGAACTTCCTGAAACTGAATTCTATTGCTCTCTAGCCTAAGATAATAATCATCTTTCTCATTTAAGTAAGATCAGACTCATTGTTACTTTCCCCAGCACATCTCTTCATGTTTTTGTTAAGAAAAATAAGCAAGCCACCACTTCACTTGATGTTAGTCACATGCTCCTTTACTTCCTTTCTTTTTGAATGAACTTAAAATCAAAAGGCAGGAAAAGGGATGACAAATAAATTTCTCTGACCCATCCTGAGGATTAGACACATTTCATACAAAGCTAACCCTTTTTGCTAGCATGTTAAAAACAAAACAAAACAAAACAAAACAAAACAAAACAAAACAACCCTACCAAACAAAAAACCAACCAACCAACTAACCACTCATTTTTCTGCTCTGTTTGAACTATGGGAGGGACAGAAAAAGCATTAATTACTGTGGCAAAATACGAATGTTGAAAATTGACAAAACATATGTCAAGAAGTTAAATAGAAATCCTACGCTTGTTTTTAAAAACAATGATGTTCACAATTATTATCTAGAAATAAGATTGTTCAGGTTTATATGTGATTTTATTTGGGAAGATCAACATGAAAATTGTACCCAGAGAGGAAACAGTGTAGTGAGCCTCTGTCTATTAACTTTTGTGAGTTTCTTCCTAGCTAGTGCTATCTCACCATGGAGCATACCTTCTGCTCAGTAGACTATAACCTGAGTTTTATTCTCACACATGCCAAGAGTACTATATCTATATGAAGATCCTTGTATTTATTCTTCTCTCCATCCACATATTTATTCTTATACTGAGTTTTTATAACTGTGGCTCAACTAATACCAATATCATTTGCTTATTTAGTTGGCCAACCAGAGATCCTGAGAAATTTTCCTGGAAAAAGGAGGTTAGAGGAACCAGGGCAGTAGTGAGCAATTGTGGAGTGGGAGGATCTATTTTGTTTTTAATGTCAGGAGCTAATGCAGACCCTCATGCTATGACAATTTGTAATTCTAAGCATACTTTGGTTTTGTTCATTATTCTCATATGAATTCCAGTTTATTATATAGAGTAAGGTGTCAGGAAAGCATACATTTTGCTTTACTAACACTGTTTCCCATATTCTGCCCCTTTAAAGTGATGGATTTCATTATGTAATTTTGTTTCTCTTTGTAATTTCTGTGTAACATCTTTCATTGATTTTCTGTTTTGTTTTGTTTTTGTTTGTTTGCTTTTTTGAGGTCTAGTTATTTATTTGTTACTCTTGAAGAGTTAGTGCTGAGTGGACATAGATACAGAAGTAAAAGTTCTCAGAGGACAGCCCCTATGTCTCATAGCAATGTGCCCCTGATATGTTCCCCTTTGCTGTCCTCAATTCCCTTGGACAAAAATTTAGCATATTTTGCAGCTCTGTTCTTCTCTTTATTAGTGTGCTGTTTCTTCAGAGTAATATGTCAGCATTTGTATTGCAGGGCACATGGAATAGCAAGATGTTGAATCTTGGCAGTTTTGGTCCTAGGCATCTCATTTTCTTTGTTTCAGGGCAGACATCATCATTTTTCAGAGAGATGAAAAAGCTTTCAGATTCTGTTAGTTCTTTTGAGCCTAAGGCACAGCAGTCCTGTCAGTCTAGAGATATGTTTCTCTCCTTCCTTCCTTTCCCCTCCCTCTATCCCTCCCTTACTCCCTCCTCTCTCTCTTTCTCTCTCTCATTCAACTAAGTTGAGAACATTCATATTCGTATTCACAATGTATCCACAAACAGACCTGTACTTCATCTCTCCAGTTCTCCTTGATCTACACAGGAATACCCAACAGCAAGAGCTCTCTGCCATGGGTCAAGATGGCTTACTTCACTGGAATTGGAAAATCCTGTCTGTCATTCCCACCACTGATTGAACCAGAGAGCATCAACCACACACTTCTTATCAAACATATGAAGCTTGTGTTCATCATCCACTTCAATGAGTTTCTGACAACTGGTGGCTGGGAAGGAGATATTCAGCTTTATCTTGACACAGCTGACAGCCTAGGAGGCACTGTGAAAAAGAGCTTTATTTATTAATGAGCCATTACCATAGTATTAATCATTTAGTTTCACTATCTAGTCCGTCTAATCTTTACTCTTTCTATTAAATTTCTTCTATATTTTCTTGCATTTCTTTCTTGTGTACTCTATAGAAATGTCAAGACATAATTGTCACAGTTTTGGAACCAATTTTATTGATGATAATGATAAATGTATAGAGGAGGAAAGGAAATACCAACACATTATAATACTGACTTCTTCCTATCAAAAAAGAAAGATATTATTGTCTATGTGTTTAAGTTTTTTTAAGTGTTTTATATAGAATTTAACATTTTAGTTTTATAGATTGTTTAGTTCACATTTTATATTGTTAGATTTTGACTCTTTTGTTTCACATCATTTCAGCATTTTTTCATTGTTAACATGGAATCCAAAATTCTTACATATAATGTCTGAATCACTAATATTTAAAGATTTTTTTTCTTGGATATTAAAAGTAATAAATAATATCATAGAAATACTGGTATTTTTAACTTAATCTTCCTAATGATGTTATATCTACTGTCTTATTTTTTACAATTTCATTGGCTACTACAACAAACACATGAATATGAATATTAATATTAAATAGAATATTGGTTATTAATAGTCTTATCTTTTTTCTAATGTTAATGCACATAAGTATTCCTGGTATTACCCTTTCAATAAAATGCTGGTTTTGTATTGACAAACAGAAGCAGTATATTTTTATACTTATATTTTTCTACTTAAATAATTATTAAATTTAACTTAAATTTATGGAAAATGCTTTTGAAGTAGGGAACTAGGTTGTTTTGTAGTCATGAAAAGAATAATGAATAGATTACACAGCAACTTGACAAATTTTAAAACATTGGTTAAGAAATTGTCAAGGGAAAGAGAGAAATCTCTGTAGTAGCACAGTTCTCTACCATCTGTAGGGCGGGGCACAAGCATTCCGCTGAAGCAACAGAATCTATTGCTTCACTTAGAGTCAAAAGCAATAGGCCCACGACAATTAAGCTCAGGAAGCATTTAATCTACGATAGCTAACTCAGAGAAAGATTGAGTAGGCATTCTTAGAATTATTAATTTTAATTCTTTAGAATAAATGCAATTTATGAAAATATCTGATTTTTTAAAACAAATATGTACTTTTTATGATTATGAATGATGATAATGTCTCTCTTATCTGTAACACCTTTTTAAATTTTTTCTATTATTTTTATGTGTCTGATGCAATTAATGTGTTCATCTCCCTACAAGGAGAAAAAAAGAGTGTAGAGAGTATCAATCTATTAACATTTATGACTTTTACAATACTCATCCCCAGAGATGTACAATGTTAGCTAAGCATTCACTTGTCCTTCAGGACAACTAAGGCTAAAAATTACAGGAAAAAAATAAGGAATAATTCTTCAGCAATAAAGAAAATCCCAACTCCCAAAGAAAGATAAATTGAAATCTGTCTGTTAAGAGCCCTTCTTCAAATTTTAGACTATTGAAGCAACCGTGATGCCTGATGTGAGTTCCCCAAGAACTAACCATTAGGTTGAGTCTTTGGTTGAATTTTGAAGAATTTGTAAATACTGCATCACACCCCACTGTGTGTGTGTGTGTGTGTGTGTGTGTGTGTGTGTGTGTGTGTATTTTGCCAGCTAAAATGTAAGTGTACATGTTGAGATCTTGCTGCAGGAGCAGCCTCATGATCTTGGGTTAACTTTGTCCCTGATGTAAAAAAGAACACGTTAAGTGACTTTAGGAGGTCAAACTTGGAGCCTCAATCTTTCTTTGCTTTCTGAAGTTATTTATAAGTTCATTCCTCCCCCTTATAATCACCTTAAAAACAACTCAAGACCATAAATTGTGTGCCTATTTAGTCAATCTTTAACATACCATCCACTGTAGTTTTTGTGAATATTCCAAAGTAGTGTTTATCTCACTAAGTAGACACGTCTAGAGATATTTATCCTGACACAAGTGGTCAGTTCTATTTGTTTCTCACCAAAGAAAAGTTGGATTACCTGAAACCATCCAGCATAGATTATTTATGCTTCTATGGGCATCCTTTAAGAGGAAATACCAGAGTACTAGACATCTATTCATTTATTTATGTATTTATTTATAAGTTTATTCCCCTTATGGTTTTAGTATGTAGACCTGGATGGCGTGAAACTCTTTCTATAGATCAGGCTGGTCTCAGAATTACAGAGATACACCTGCTTCTCTGAGTACTGGAATTAAAAGCAAGTATCACCAAACACAACCAGCTTTTAAAAATAATAATTATTTTATTATTTGTTTAAATTTTAAATTGTGTCTTTTTTGTGTGTTTCTGAGTATGTATCTGGGGGATGTGGAAGTCAACCTTGTAAAGGAAAAAAGAGATGGAGAAGGAGGTGACACATGCTCTTGTGGCTCCTCCAAATGTCCTGATCTGCTTCACATGGCCTTAGATCTCAAATGGCTCCTGAAACACCACTCAGACAGCAAAAAAAGACTCGAGGCCAGGGTGGTGGCTGCTTCCCCTGCCTTTACAGAAGTCCTAAGAGGAGATGATTACCCCTTCCCTCCTCTGAGTTACCTCATCAGGCAGAGCTTTCATTGGAGTATGGTGATGATGTGTCAAGATGCAATTGGTCAAGAATTTAGGGGTTTGGGATTGGCTCAAGTACTGTATGTAAACATATACAGTGCACAATAAACTCAGATCCGTACCCTGATGCTGGGCTCCAGAGTTTTATTTTGTGGGATTTGTCACATGACCCCCCCCATCCTGTTCTCACATATGTATACAGTAGTGTGGGTATCCCAGAGGCCAGAAGAAGCTATCAGATCCCTGGAGCTAGAGGAGTGATTGGCAATGGACTGACTTTAAGCGCTGGAATTTGAATTCTGGTCCTCTGAAGACCCAGGGACAAATCTTAACTCCTGATTCATCTTTCTAGTAATTAATAGAAATTTTAAAAAAATCTTTGTGGTATCTGATACTTTTTTGCAGTAAAAAGTTATTTATTCCAGAAATTATAAAAGCAAAGTGAAAAACTAATACACACAATACGGTTGGGAACAAAACCTATATAAGACCTTTCAATTCCAATGTGGTAGTTGATGCTAGCCTATATTACAGTGGCACACATAGCCACACATGCAGGCAAACAGACAGCAGCCAAGACACAGGATGGGATTAAACCTCTGTTATAAAAGGAAAGGTGAGAGCTGGAGGGGAGGAAAGGAGGAAGTGAGGGAGGAGAAGGAGTTGGGGGTGGGAAGAGAGTGATGTGAAAAAGAATGGAAACGTTTCAGAACAGATGTGATTAATGAATATGGAGAAGGTTCTCTGATTCTTGAAGACTCAGCACACCATTTTAGGATGCACTACATTTATACCAGTGCTGTGGTTCTTGGAGTCCATTATGAGAGTTTTAGGAACAGGTGACGTACCTTGGAGACATAAACCATTTTTTCAACTCTATAGGTTGCTGAGTTGTTGAAGACCTTGTAGTTCAGTGCCACTCTGCCTGTGATTCATACACCACAGCTCCTGTGTATGCTGGATGTAACCCACAGTAAAACAAGGGAAATAAGAGCCAACATCTAAGGCAGGTAATCTATGAACCAGCTACCTGTTTTGATAAAGTTTTATTAGAACACAGACACGCCCATTAACTTGCATATTTTCTCTGGCTATTTCTGAGATCCAGTGGCAGATGGTAGTGTCAGAATGAATCAATGGTGCACAATACTTCAAATGTTAATTATCCAACTGTCATGGTTTGAATATGCTTGGCCTTGGGAGTGGCACTATTTGAAGGTGTGGCCTCATTGGAATAGTTATGTCACTGTGGGCTTGGACTTTAAGATCCTACTGCTAGCTGCCTAGAAGTCTTCTGCTCAAAGCCTTCACATGAAGATGTAGAACTCTCAGCACCTCCAGCACCATGCCTGCCTGGATGCTGCCACATTCTCACCTTGTTGATAATGGACTGATCATCTGAACCTGTAAGTCAGCCCAAGTTAAATTGCCTTGATTGTGGTGTCTGTTCATAACAGTAAAACCCTAACTAGGACATCAGCCCTTCACAAAAAATTGTGACCATATCATCTACTGTTTAGACATACATTGAACAATTAGACATGATAATGAAATTTAAATCTAACATTATTTTCTCCAAGAATTTTGTTAATTCACAAGTTTATTGATTTTTTTAAAAGACAAAGGCTTTGAACACACATTTTTTTTTATTTTAGAAGTGCTATTTTATTTTCTAGATCTATCCATTTGCCTGTGCATTTCATGAAGTCATTGTTTTTAATAGTTGAGTATTACTCCATTATGTAAATGTACCACATTTTCTATATCCATTCCCCTGTTGAGGGATATCTGGGTTGTATCCAGCTTCTGGCTATTATAAATAAGGCTGCTATGAACATAGTGGGGCATGTGTCCTTGCTATATGTTGGAGCACCTTCTGGGTATATGCCCAGGAATGGTATAGCAGGGTTCTCAGAACTATTTCCAATTTCCTGAGGAACTGCCAGACTGTTTTCCAAAATGGCTGTACAAGCTTGCAATCCAACCAGCAATGGAGGAGTGTTCTTTCTCCCCATCCTTGCCAGTATCTGCTGTCACCTGAGTTTTTTATTTTAGCTATTTTGACTGGTGTGAGATGGAATCTCAGGGTCGTTTTGATTTGCACATACCTGATCACTAAGGATGTTGAACATTTCTTTTGGTGCTTCTCGACCATTTGAGATTCCTCAGTTGAGACTTCTCTGTTTAGCTCTATACCTCATTTTCTTCTTTTTTTTATTAGATATTTTCTTTATTTACATTTCAAATGATATCTCTTCTCCTGGTTATCCCTCCAAAAAAATATCAAAACAAAAACAAAAAACAAAAAATAAACCCTGTTTCTTCCCCCTCCCCCTGATCACCAGCCCTCTCCCACTTCCTGGCCTTGGCATTCTCCTGCACTGGGGCATAAACCATCACAGGACCAAGGGCCTCTCCTACCATTGATGACCGACTAGGCCATCCTCTGCTATACACATGGTGCTGGAGCCATGAGTCCCACCATGTGTGCTCTTTGGTTGATGGTTTAGTCCCTGAGAGCTTTGAGGGTAATAGTTAGTTCATATTGTTGTTTGTCCTAAGGGAGAGGCTGCAAACCTTCAGCTCCTTGGGTCTTTTCTCTAGCTCCTTCATTGGGGACCCTATGCTCAGTCCAATAGATGATTGTGAGTCTCTACTTCTGTATTAGTTGGGCACTGTCAGAGCCTCTCAGGAGACAGCTATATCAGGCTCCTGTCAGCCAGCACTTGCTGGCATCCACAATAGTGTCTGGGTTTGATAATTGAGTATGGAAAGGATTCCCAAGTGGAGCAGTCTCTGGATTGTCCTTCTTTCATTATATGCTCCATAGTTTGTTTCTGCAACTCTTTAGATGGGTATTTTGTTCCCTCTTCTAAGAAGGAACATCCACACTTTGGTTTTCCTTCTTCTTGAATTTCTTGTGGTTTGTGGATTGTATTTTTAGTATTCTGAGCTTCTGGACTAACACCCCTTTATCAGTTTGTGCATGCCATGTGTGTTCTTTTGTGATTGGGTTACCTCATTCAGGATGATACTCTCCAGATCCATCCATTTCCCTAAGACTTTCATAAATTCATTGTTTTTAATAGCTGAGTAGTACTCCATTGTGTAGATGTACCACATTTTCGGTATCCATTCCTCTGTTGAGGGACATCTGGGTTGTTTCCAGCTTGTGTCTATTATAAATAAGGCTGCTATGAACATAGTGGAGCATGTGTCCTTAGTACATGTTGGAGCATCCTCTGGGTATATGCCCAGGAGTGGTATAGCTGGGTCCTCTGATAGTACTATGTCCAGTTTCCTGAGGAATCGCCAAACTGATTTTAAGAGTGGTTGTACCAGCTTGCAATTCCACCAGCAATGAAGGACTGTTCCTCTTTCTCCACAAAATTGTCAGCATCTGCTGTCACCTGAGTTTTGATCTTAGCCATTCTGACTGATGTGAGGTGGAATCTCAGGGTTTTTATGATTTGCGTTTCCCTAAAGACTAAGGATGTTGAACATTTCTTTAGGTGCTTCTCAGCCTTTCGGTATTCCTCACTTGAGAATTCTTTGTTTAGCTCTGTACTCCATTTTTAATAGAGTTATTTGATTCTCTAGAGTCTAACTTCTTGAGTTCTTTGTATATATTGGATATTAGCCCTCTATCTGACATAGAATTAGTAAAGATCTTTTCCCAATCTGTTGGTTGCCATTTTGTCCTATTAACAGTGTCCTTTGCCTTACAGAAGCTTTGTAATTTTGAGGTCCCATTTGTCAATTCTTGATCTGAGAGCTATTGGTGTTCTGTTTAGGAAATTTTCCCCTGTGCCCATGTGCTCCAGGCTCTTCCCCACTTTCTTTTCTATTAATTTCAGAGTATCTGGTTTTATGTGGAGGTCTTTGATCCACTTGGACTTAAGCTTTGTACAAGGAGATAAGAATGGATCAATTTACATTCTTCTACATGCTGACCACTTTATAACTCACAGACCATATGAAGTTCAAGAAGAAGAAAGACCAAAGTGTGGATGCTTGAGTCCTACTTAGAAGGGGGAACAAAATATTCAGGAGAAGTAGAGGGAGGGAGGTATTTGGGAGGGAGAGAGGAAAGGGAGGGAAAATGTGTGGGAAGGATCAGGTGTGGGAAGAGACAGGGTGAAGTACAGAGGATCAGGAAATTGAAGGGAAGTGTGTAGCAGTGGGAGATGGGGAACTGGGGATAGCCACCAGAATGTTCCAGATGCCAGGAAAGCAAGACTTTCACAGGACCCCACGAGAATGACATTAGCTGAAATACCCAACAAAGGAGAGAGAGAACCTATAGAGACCATATCCAGTGGATAGTCATGGCCCCTATTTGAGGGATGGGGCCTCCCACTTATCTCAAAAATTTTAACCCAGAATGGTTCCTGTGTAAAGGAAATGCATGGACAAAGAGTAGAGCAGAGACTGAAGGGAAGGCCATCCAGAGACTGCCCCTCCTAGGGATCCATCCCATTCACAGACACTAAATCCAGACACTATTGCTGATGTCAAGAAGCATTTGCTGACAGGAGCCTGGTATAGCTGTCCTCTGAGAGGCTTGACCAGAGCTTGACCAATAGGGATGAGGATGATTGTAGGCAACCATAAGACTGAGCACAGGAACCCCAATAGAAGAGGTAGGGAAAGGACTGAAGGAGGCGAAGGGTATTTCAACCCCATAGGAGGAAGATCAGCAATATCAACCAACTAGACCACCCAGAGCTCCCAGAGACTAAACTAACAATCAAAGAATACACACGGAGGGACCCATGGCTCCAGCTGCATATGTAGCAGAGGAAGGCCTCATCTGGCATCAATGGGAGAAGAGGCCCATGGTTCTGTGGAGGCTTGATGTCCTAGCGGAGGAGATATTAGGGTGGTGAGGCAGGAGTGAGTGAGTGGGGGAGCACCCTCATAGAGGCAGAGGGGAGGAAGGATGGGATGGGGGTTTTTGGAGGGGAAACTGGGAAGGGAGACCACATTTGAAATGTAAATAAAAAAATAACTAATAAAAAAAAAAGAAAAAAGAAAAAGAAGTGCTATTTTAAACAAGACAGATCTTCCATGGTGGGTGGGGTAAGTGTGTAACTTTATTTTTAGACTCTCATTGTGATGTTAATTGCCTGGAATGTCTCAGAACCATCCTCTGTCCGTTAGCCACCTAAGAGTCGACCTGCTTGTTACTCACAGAACAGTTATTACTGATTGCTGTTGAAGAAAATGCTTTTTGTACTCAGGCAATGCTATTAGCCAGTGGATATTTCCAAGTTATAAGCTGTGTTTAGAAGGGTTTTCTAAAAGGTATCGTTTTTATTCAAAATGTACGGAAGTTAAAGATAAACTGTGTTGCTTATACATCAAGTTTTTCTTAACATACATGAGATTAGTATGGAATGTGTGTAGAAGTCCATTTATAGCAGTGACATTGAAAAGTATGAAAGATATAAAAAGTCTTTTTATGACCCCTAGCAGACTGAGCAAAACTAAGAATGCAGGTCAACCGGTTCAGAGCTCTGGGTTCCAGGAACTTGGCTAACTCAGAGCCTCAGGGCTCTGGTTCCTGAGACTAGCCCCTCCTGGCCGAACTACAATGAGAGTGGAACTAGGAATGAAGGTCAACAGGTTCATGAGGCTCTCCACCCTGCCAACCAGTAGATAAAGATTACATTCCTACAATGAATATGTTCTCCTCCCTAACCTACTGAATACCTTGGGTTGAAATTCCCCCCACTCCCCCTAGTTTGTGGTTTTTCCCTTTAAATACCCCTTGTTCCTTGTGCTCGGGGTTGAACTCCTCTGGCCTGCTAGGCTACTCGTATGACCCCAGATCTGGCTTCCCCTGAATAAACCTCATGCTGTTGCATCAAGATCGGTCTCTCATGAGTTATTGGGTGATCACGTCATCTCGAGACTTGAGTGAGGGTCTCTAAGGGTCTTTCAACATTTTAGGGTCTGTTAACATGGTAGTACACACCTGCCATCCCAGCACTCAGGAGGCATGGGAATAATAATAATAATAATAATAATAATAATAATAATAAT
>JADRCD010188770.1:26764-38240 GCA_019843815.1 Montemys delectorum | reverse complement strand
GGTTGAGAGCTCCTGCCTCTGCCCTCTGAGGGATGGGTTGAGAGCTCCTGCCTTTGCCCTCTGAGGGATGGGTTGAGAGCTCCTGCCTCTGCCCTCTGAGGGATGGGTTGAGAGCTCTTGCCTCTGCCCTCTGAGGGATGGGTTGAGAGCTCCTGCCTCTGCCCTCTGAGGGATGGGTTGAGAGCTTCCTGCCTCTGCCCTCTGAGGGATGGGGTTACAGGAGTGAGCTGCCATGCTTGACTGTGTCACTGGTTTTTTTTTTTTTTTTTTTAGATTTATTTATTTGTATGAGTACACTGTAGATGTTACAGATAGCCATGAGCCATCATGTGTGTGACTGCTGGGAATTGGACTCAGGATCTCTGCCAGCCCCGCTTGCTCCGGCCCCACTCACTCCAGTGTAATTCACTGTAGCTGTCTTCAGACTCAACAGAAGAGGGCATCCAACACACATCACAGGCGCCACATGCCACACACACACACACACACACACACACACACTCCAGCCAGGGTGAGCATCAATGTACTATGCATAAAGTAGGTGTGACCTTAAAGGCTGAGAAGGAAGAGTCAGGGTCAGCACGGCAGGCCATGCAGAAGGACCTACCTAGGCAGACGGGTTCCCCTGTTGTCCATTGCTTGAATGTGTTGCTAACCCTGAGTGTGGTCAGGCTCGGGTTCTTGTGCCTTTGGGTTGGGTTTAAGTGGCTCTGCGGTCTGACTTGCCAGACTGATGGAACATCCTTGTCCCTGTCAGCTGAGTAAAGAAAACACCTATGCTCACCCAGCAGGCCCAGAATACCTCGCCTTTCCCATCTGTCAGCATGTAGCACCTAACAGTGTGTCAGTGACTGAAGCTTGACTCTCCATGACCTCCACAGCTTCTGCCTAGGCCACTGCTAGTGTGTTCTTTGGTGGGAGGGGCCCGGGAAGAAGGGTCAGAGGCTGCTCTAGTTGGCCTTGACTTTGCCCAGCAACTTTTCTCTGCTCTCTTTTAACCTCCTGTGGCTAGGAAGCAATAGGACGAGTAGGTTGTGACATGATTTATGGGACTGGAAGAGGGGAGGGCCCTTGTTCCTGCCACTCCTTGGCCACTGATTGTCAGATGACTTGAGTTCAAGGTCCCCATGATTACAAGCTGGGGACAAGGCTCTGTGGTGG
This sequence comes from Montemys delectorum, assembly GCA_019843815.1. Taxonomy (NCBI): domain Eukaryota; kingdom Metazoa; phylum Chordata; class Mammalia; order Rodentia; family Muridae; genus Montemys; species Montemys delectorum. The sequence continues at coordinate 37,079 of JADRCD010188770.1, read as the reverse complement.
AGCAGCCTCTGCTGCAGTTGCTTCATGACCTCTGTTTCTCTCCACAGCAGATGCCCCGGAGGGCCTCGTTTCCCTCACACCCGTCATTCCCCTTATTGCTGGCACTTGGGTGTCTTTTACCCTTGCAGTCTGAAGCTGTCCACGTGGCATGGGGCTGGGGCTGGGAGTGAGGGTAGAAGGCTCTCAGGTGAATGAGAGTCTGGGGGGTTTGGCAGAACCTTGGATGTGGGAAGCCAATGGGTGACTTTGTGTGTAGTTTAGTGCGCACTGGTCATGTCAGGTGTGCACTTTGTTTCAAGTGTTGGAAGCCACAAAGTTGCATTTTCTAAGTCTGTTCTGAGCTGAAGGTGAAACTCAAGAGACATTTGTACTGGTTCTGGAGACTGGCCAGTGAGTAAGGCAAAAACCTCATTCTAGTGAGAACAGCATAGGCCCAGGCTTCATTTAGAGAGAGATGACTCAGGGTCACATTCCAGACCCAGAACAGGTGATGTGGAGTCAAAGCATCCTGGGAGCTTGCTCAGTGGATGTGAAAGGACTTGAAATCAGAGGCTCTCGGGTTAGGGATGAAACCAGCGTCTTCTCTCGGAAGGAGTCTAACCTGCTGATTCTGGCTGTGGATTTAAGTGCTGGCATCCAGGGCTATCTGCCCAAGATGGATGTAGGCAGGAAAAGAGGCAGTCGGGGAACAGAAGTATGGACCTGAGTGCTTAGGGAAGGCTTCCCAGAGGGGCTGAGCTTGAGGTCTGCTTGTAGCCGAAGCTGCTAGGAGCACTCCTCAGCAGTGTGCAGCTGTTGTACCCAGCCGCAGTTGTAATGCTGGGGTAGGCCATGTTCTATCCCTAGGCTTTAAGACATGGTCCCTACTCTGACGCTTTCTTGTCCTCCTTAGCTTATCACACAGACTTTTAACCACCACAACCAGCTAGCACAGAAGGCCCGGAGAGAGAAGCGAGCTCGGCAGGAGACCGAGCGTAGGGAGAAGGCAGAGCGGGCGGCCAGGCTGGCCAAGGAGGCCAAGGCAGAGAGCCCTGGGCCACAAATCAAGGAGCTGACTGATGAGGAGGCAGAGAGATTGCAGCTGGAGATTGACCAGGTGAGGCTGGGCAGCCTCCTCTCTCCACCCCACCCCTAACTGCATTGGCCTGGGAAGTAGGGCTTTGTCTCAACTCTATGCCCTTTGCCACAGAAAAAGGATGCAGAGGATCATGAGGTCCAGCTCAAGAACGGCAGCCTCGACTCGCCAGGGAAGCAGGTAAGAGGCCTGGGTAGCGGCTTCCTCCCTTCAGCAGAATTCCCTCCTCACCCTTCCACACTGCAAAGCCCCACCCAAAGACATGGACAAAATAGGACAGAGCCAGTGTGGTGGCCATGATGATGATCTCAGCACTTGTTGGGCTGAGGCAAAAATATTGATGCAAATTTGTGCTATCTAGTAAGAACCTTTCTCGGTAGAAATTAAAACTTTTTTTATAACCCAGGCGTAGTGATAAGCCTTTAATCCCAGCACTCAGGAGGTAGAGCAGGTGGATCTCTGAGGTCCAGGACGGCTAGGGCTGTGGAGAGACTGTCAGTGGTGGTAGTGGTGGTAGTGGTAGTGGTAGTTGTTTTACTAGACTGTCTTTAATAATAATAGCAACAACAATAATAATACTTTTTGATAACCCTACTGGCCTTAATCCTGGGACAAGAAAACTCACAAGTGGGCTGAAAGGATGGCTTAGTGGTTAGGAGCACTTGTTGCTTTTGCAGAGGACCTAGGTTTGATTCTCAGCACCCATGTGGTGGCTCACAACAATCTCTAACTTCAGTTCTAGGGGGTCTTCTGAACTTTGTGGGCACCAGGCATGACGGTGCAAAATACTCATGTACTTGAAATATTTCTTAAAATGCTGCTGAGTCAGAGGCCACCATGAAGGATGGACTGAGGGGCAATGGCTTAGCCACAGCTCTGTCATAGTTTGAGCCCTTCTGGCAGAGATCGGAACCTGTTTTTACCTTTGGTTCTCAGTGGCCCAGAGTGTGTAGGTCTGCCATGCCTAACTGTGTTTCTTGTGGCTGTTCTGGGCCTGGCCTGGTCTGTCAGGTAAGTCATTGAGCTTCCTTGACTAAACAGGATGCTGAAGAGGAGGAAGATGAGGAAGATGAGAAGGACAAAGGAAAGTTGAAACCCAACCTGGGCAATGGGGCTGACTTGCCTAACTACCGCTGGACCCAGACCCTCTCAGAACTGGATCTGGTAGTGCCCTTCCGAGTCAGCTTCCGACTGAAAGGAAAGGATGTGGTGGTGGACATCCAGCGGCGGCATCTCCGGGTGGGTCTCAAAGGACAGCCACCGGTGATTGATGGAGAACTGTACAATGAAGTAAAGGTGGAGGAGAGCTCGTGGCTCATTGAGGATGGCAAGGTGGTGACAGTGCATCTGGAGAAGGTATGAGCTGGTGCTGGCTCCCATTGACTGTGCTGCAGGCCTTGTCGGCTTATTCCTCATTCTGCGCTCTTTATAGTCAGGACTCAGCTACGGTTTACCTGTGTACCTCACTTGGGGTGGGCTGAGCAGACTTGGGTTCCTTTCCATCAGCTTGCATGTGGGTTCTGTTCCACACATGTCTGAACCCCTGCTGTACCAGGCACTGTTCTAACAGCGGACAGAATGTAGAGAAGTCTGCCCCCAGAGAGCCCTCATGTCTCCCACTCTACCTTCCTACTCCTAGGGTGAATAAAGGTGGTGTCTGGAAAGAGCTGAGGGCCCATGGACACTTCCCCTGGTGTACAAAGTGGCACGGCTTTTTGGCTGCAGCTTGCTGGCCTCTGTCCCATACTTGATTTTCCTCCTGGCCTGAATCTCCTTTCTTGTTCTTTGCTTTTTTCTTTGTTTATGTGCAGTGCTTGAAGGCCCAGTTGTTACTCTAGCTTCTCTCCTTCCAGCTGAATGGCTACTACGAATGTTTTCTTGCCCCAGTTGATTGATTTGCAACTATTGGCCTCCGTGTGACTTCCCCGGCTGCTGGGAGGGCAGTGGTTTGGTTCTTCTGTACCCCTGGCTCCCAGCACAGGCCTGCATGGGCCTTGGACACAAGATGTGGATGGGAGAGAATTTAGCTCTAGAAGGTTCTCCTTCCCATGAATTTCTTCCTCCTCCTTAGATCAATAAGATGGAATGGTGGAACCGCTTGGTTACCAGTGATCCTGAAATCAATACCAAGAAGATTAATCCTGAGAACTCCAAGGTGAGTCCCGGTTGGCCAGGGAAGCTCCTGGAGCTCCAGGGTAGCAGGCCAGTGCTGCACTCATTCTTCTCCCTGCCTGTCTCTAGCTGTCAGACCTGGACAGTGAGACTCGCAGCATGGTGGAAAAGATGATGTATGACCAGAGGCAGAAGTCCATGGGCTTGCCCACATCTGATGAGCAGAAGAAACAGGAGATCCTGAAGAAGTAAGCAACTCGGGGTGGGGAGGATTGCTGGGGGCGTAGACCTGGGTGACAGCAGTGTGCCACTGAATGGGATTCCAGACTGCCCTGCCCACTTGCAGCACAAACCAGCCATGTTTGTGGTTCTGTCCTGGCTTGCCTACCCTGACCATTTGGTACTGTCACCTCCAGGACAAGGCTATCTTAAGAGGAGGAAGCAATAGGTAACAGGCAGTCATTGCCACCTGCTGGAACCTAGTGCCACTGCTGGTACTTCCCCTTCTGGCCTAAGGGCTCAAATGCAGGCCCGCTTGGCTCCAGGTTTTTCAGGGTTCTGAGGTCAGCCCAGTGTCAGGAAATAGGGTAGCTCAGGGCCGAGGTGGACAGCTGAGATCACTTTCTACTTCTGCTTCCCAGGTTCATGGACCAGCACCCAGAGATGGATTTCTCCAAGGCCAAATTCAACTAGCTCCTGTGTTTGCCTTCCTGAACTCTTGCAATTGAGTCCCTCAATTTCCTTTCCTTTCTGGGACCTGGGAACCTTAGGATTGGGGCAGGCATGGGACTTCCCAGGTGTGTAAGCTCCAAGGATTCACTGGAGAAGGGCTGGGTTTTGGGGGTCTTGTCCTTGCCATTTGTCCTGTTACACATTAAAACTATTAACCCTCTTCCACCTATGTCCCCTGTCTAGACCCTCATGGCTGCTGCTGGATGCTGGGATTTTGGCTTCTAGCCCAGAGTCTGCTGTGTAGCATTCTACCTACTAGGGCAGGTTTTTGACTCTGCATCTCAGTTTCTCCCATGACCTTAGGAATTTAAGTTTTTTGTTTTTGTTTTGTTTTGTTTTTGTTTTTGTTTTTTCGAAACAGGGTTTCTCTGTGTAGCCCTGGCTGTCTGAACTCTGTAGACCAGGCTGGCCTCGAACTCAGAAATCCGCCTGTCTCTGTCTCCCAAGTGTCGGGATTAAAGGCGTGTGCCACCACTGCTTGGCTTAAGTTTTTATTTACACTGTGTGCACATGTACTAGCTATATATAGCACATGTATGAAATTCAGAGGACAGTTTTTGGGGTCAGTTCTCTACATGTTTACGTGAGTTCTGGGGATGGAACTAGATGCTAGGCTCATGCAAGTGCCTGCCCACTGAGCCACCTTACCTCACATGTGTGCTTCCGAGCAAAGTTGAGTCTTTCTTTCTGGCTACAGATTCCCATTAGACATCAGGAGCCAAGTTCCAGAATTAAGTATTCAGACTGGACTTTGCCAGAGCCAGTAGAGTAATAAAGCCTGGGTGACACTGCCTAGGAGTGGGAATGCAGGGTATAGTCCAGTAAAGACACACTATTTGTCTTCACCTGTTTTCAGAGCCACACAGTCAAGGGTCAGGGAGGTAGTTACTTCTGCTCAGATCTGGCCCTTGGAGCATCTGCTTCCACCAAAGGGTCAGGGCCACTGAATGCAGGGGTCGTGCAGACTAAAGTTAACTACCCAGATGCCTTGATAGAACTTTTTCTAGGAATGCAGACTACTTCACAAAGCTGTTGGAAAATTGATTTTCAGGCCAAGTCTAGAATTTAGGGACTGTTAAGTCTTAATTCTGATTTCCTCTGTCCTACAGTGTTTTTCTTCAAAAAACAAACAAAAAAAGGTAATCAATTTATCTAGTGAATATGAATGTTTTGCCTGATGTGTACAGTGGTCAAAAGAGGGTGTGGGATTGCTTGTAGTTAGGGATGGCTTTTAGCCACCCATGGGGTGCTGAGAACCAAGACTATCCTTAGTAACAAGTATTCCAAACTAAGCAGCCAGTCCCTGCACCCCTCCTTCTGAGGCAGGTCTTGGTATATGTCCCTGGTTAGCATTGAATTCAGTATGTGGACCAGACTGGCCTTGAACCTATCAATCCTCTGATCAGTGTTTTTGGTGTGTTTTGGTTTACGTCACACCTGTTCTTGCAGTGCTGGAGATCAAAGCTAGGAACACACACACACACACACACACACACACACACACACACACGCTGGGCAGAGATGGGACGCCCCATCTAGTTATTTTACTCCTGCCTAGACCTGGACAATACAACAGTACCCAAGTGGGTCCTGCTGAGTGTCCATTAGGAAACTAGAAAAATGGTAGTTACCGCTTCCCAGAGGGTGTCCAGAGAAAGTAAAAAAGGGCTGTAAAGAAAGAAGCTGGGAATGGAATAGCCCCCTGCATAGTCTGGTCACTAGGCTAACTGGAACTTTGTTTTGTTTTGTTTTGTTTTGTTTTTTGAGACAAGGTTTCTCTGTGTAGTCCTGGCTGTCCTGGAACTCACTCTGCAGACCAGGCTAGCCTTGAACTCAGAAATCCACCTAAGTGGAACTTTTAAGGTGGGGTTGGTGCTAAGGGGTTGAACTACCTGGGCTAACTTCAGACTTCCTGGTGGCCTGTGTACTTGTAGCTGTGACTGTAGGTTGTACAGCACCTGTAAAACACAGCTAAGGGCCCTGGAGCAAGCTAGCCCTGGTGCCTAAACAAGGGAAGGCTGCTTCTGCTTCAGGGAGTCCAGCTCCTAGGTTTGGTGCCAGTTGCTAACTGCAGGGAAGTCTAAACACCAGGCTCCCTCAGGTTGCCAGTAAGAGTGGGATGAGGTGAAGACCACAGTGCTGTGCTAGCTAGCCCTAGTAAGTGGTAAGAGGGCTCACTGGCCAGTGATAACTGAGGGGTAGCCAGAAATGGGGAACAGGGCAGTCCAGGCCCCTGTAGGTGCTAGTCCTTCGCTTCTACCTTGCCCTTGCATTTCACAATGCTGAACCAGATTGGGTGCCTATGTCCTATGCAAAGCAGTAATCAGCAGACGGCACAGGGTGGACTGTGTAACTGATGACCAGGCAGGTGTATGTGCTTGTAACTAGGGTCATGTTAACAGTATAGAATAGCCAAGAACCAATATGAAGTGCTTATCAATATAGCAAGCGGGCACTGCCCACAGAATCACAGAGGCCATGGTGTCCCCAACCCAACCTACTTAGTTCCCATAACTGCTTAGGGTGTCATGGGAATGGAACTGGGAAGCTACTTTCCAAGGCTTTGCTTTCAGGCCACAGGAAGAAACGGGCCCAGCCAGCAGTCAGTCCAGCTGGAGAGCGAAGGATGTGGGCACCACGGCCCTGTGAAATGTATGTGGTCTAAGGTAATTCAACAAGAACAGAAGCCAGAGAGGTCCCTGCGTCTGGGCTCAGAATCTGGCCGCCACCCAGAAGAGGTCCTGGTTCCTCTCCCCCGCTGGCTACACTTGTTCCGAGAGGCTGTGACTGCTGGGCCAGTAGGGTCAGCAGTACACCTGCAGCAGGGGCGCCCCTGAAGAGTCTGTGTCCGTGCCCTGGAATGACGAGTCTTGGCTGGCTGGGTACCCTGGTTGGAGGAGGAAGCAGAGGCTCAGAGAGGGGAAGGAGCTCATCCAGGGTCTATAGCCAGAGAGAAGCCTGCTGAGATGAAGCAGGGCTTAAGCCTGGTCGGCCATAACAGCCTGGCAACCCACTCTCGATGTTTAAACTCCAGCTGTTGTCTGTAAAAGGGTAATGACCTTGCTCCTAAGGGTGGTGACAGCCCAGAGGACAGCAGTAGAAGTCATATAGGGAGTGTTTGTAGATGCAGGCTGGATGGCCTTGCCACCTTACTCCCCAGATCAATTCTAGCTGTACTCTAGGAACCTCAATTGAAGCCGGCTTCCACAGTTGCAGTGGGTACAGGTTGCTCGGGCCTTTTTCCATTTCTGACCCCATCCTCACCCACCCCAAAGAAGCTGGAAGGTTGTTTGAAGGGCACCTAGTGTAGTTTCCCACCCTCTGGTCAGGTCAGGACCACACCTTGGGCTCCATATGGCCTCAGCTTCCTAGCGATGGCATCTGCGGTCGTCTCCTGGGAGATCTGCACTGTCAGTTCTAGGGAGGAAATAGGAATAACTATGGTCATTGTCATATTCTTTTATGCAGCTCAGTCCCCATCCCTATTGCAGCTCATCGAAGAAGGGTGCTCACTGTACAAGAGGGTAAAGAAGCATGCTTAAAATAAGACTGGGTGTGGATGGATAGGCAGGTGGTGTGGGTGTTTGACTAGGTTAGATCAGTGGTGCAAATTCTTGTGTGTGTGTGTGTTTAAAGACACCCCAGGCTGTCCTGCAACCCTTGACAGACCTTTTTTCTCAGCCTCTGGAATTCTGGAGAACTCCCATAACTAGCATTCTTGTGCTTTGGGCCTTATTCAGGCCAGTCCTGGGAGCTGCTCTGCCAGTTAGTCATAGGGTAGAGGAGAAGTTTACGATCCAAGAGTTTAAGAGAAGTACCGGCTGGCTAACGGGAAGCCCCAAAAAGACCCAACCCAACCCTTCTCCTCTAGCTAGAACTTCCCTACTCAGGCCCACCTACCGTCCTGGCTGAGGCCAGAGCCCACCATGGTCTCATGGCCGCTGTCGGGAGCAGCAGCAGGGGCAGTAGAGCGGGCCGAGCGCCCCTCAGAGGTCTGTGGACGGGAGCGGCTTTTGCGGGTACTAATGCGGATGATGCCTCGCACCAGGCGGCCCTCAGCGTCTTGCTCATCCAGGTGGTAGTCCTGCGTGATGCTGCTGATCAGGTCTGAGATCTTGCTGGTCTTCTCCAAGAACACGGTGTCCGATGTGCACTTGGCCAGCTCATCAATCTGGTGTACACTGAACAGCTCTGTCAGCTTCTTGAAAATAAGCACGTCGATCTCCCGGCTCGACATGGAGCCACTGCCCATCTCAGGCAGGTCCAAGTCCGACTCATGGAAGGAGTAGTACTCCTCAGAGCCACGGGGGCTGCTGGTGAAGGTGCTAGGCAAGCTATGCCGCGTGGGCGGAGGCTCCGCCAGGGGCTCCTTGCAGCAGGAGTCCGCGTCAGGGACTGGGGAGGTGGCATGGCGGTAGGGGTAGACAGGGATGCCCTTGAGCTTAACATCAGGGTAGCTGAAGCTGCTGCCCATGCTGGTCTTGAGCCTCTGGCCATCCCGGCGGCTGGGGGGTGCACGGTCCGGGCTGGGGGGCACACCATTGTGTTCCTTGGCCCAGGCGGCTTCTGCAGACCCTTCAATGGGGTCTCCGGCAGATAAACAGGGGCTGCAGCCCCGCACACAAGCCCCACAGCGCTGCAGACAATCCCTGCAGCGGCGGAAGCAGAAGGCAGCCCTACACCAGTCCCAACCCCAGGGGCGCCAGAGGAGGCAGCAGGTTGGGGGCTCGTTGGCTGGTTCTGCAGAACCTGAAATGAAGGTGATACTTTCCGGCCCGTGGTGGCCAGGGTCCTTAGGGTCTGGCCTCCGTGTGCGACGGCCTGGTGGGGGCTGGGAGCGCTCATCATTCGTTTCCAGGCATAACTCTGTTGGCCTCTCCCAGGGCCCCAAGCGTGGAGGCCCAGATGATGGGCGGGGCTGTCCGGGCCTGGGCATGGCTCAGAGCATGGCTTGCTGCAGCCAGGCACCTGCAGGGGAGAAGCCAGGAGGAGGTCAGGGACAAGCTCCTGGGCTGACCTGAGAAGCCTTAGACTTTTGGGAAGCCTGTGGTGAGGATGGATGAAGCATCCCATGCACCCTTGCAAACGTTGAGCTCTTCTTGTCCCAAAGAGAAAGTTCTCTTTGTGGTCTAACTTAGGCTTTAAAATTTCCTGGACTTCTCAATGAATGGCTATTATTGAAAACAAAACATAGAAAATTGCAAGTGTCAGTGGAGATGTGAAATGATGTTGGTATGGTGGGAGACAGGACAGTTCTTCAAAACTGAAGCATACGGGTTGGGAATGTAGCCTACATAGTGTGAATGAGGCCCTAAGTTCATCCCCAGCACTGGAAACAAACAAACAAAAACAAACAAACAAAAAAAGAAAAAACTCAGTCTGGATGGATGGCTCAGCAGTTAAGAATGTGTCCCACTGCCTGACAGGCTCATAACCACCTATAACTCTGGCTCCATCCTCTTGTGTTCGGCTCACACTGCACTTTACAAGCAGAGCTTCTCTCTACTCCTCATACATATACATTATTATATTTTTTAATTTTAGATTTGTTTCATGTGCATGAACATTTTGCTTACATATGTATGTGTACCACACATATGCTGGGGGCCCAGGGAGGTCCGAAGATGGTTAAAGGATCCCCTGGAAGTAGAGTTACAGACAGCTGTGAGCCACCTGTGGGTGCTGGGAATTGAATCTGGGTCCTCTGGAAGAGCAATTAGTGATCTTAACCGCGGAACCATCTTTCTAGCCCTTATTATTTTTAACATGGTGTGTGTCTGGAGGCTAGAGAAAGGGCTCACAGTTAAGAGCGCTGACTGCTGCTCTTCCAGAGGACATGGGCTCCTATGCAACAGTGTACAGCCTTCTTTATCTCCAGTCAGTCTTGGAGGATCCAGTACCCTCTTCTGGGCACTGCGTGCGTGTGCACACACTCACGCATACACGGACACATTAATATACATAAAAGTAAATAAAATCTCTGGTGAGGAGAGTGGTATTCAGATGCAGGAGAATGAGTTTGAGGTTAGTTTGGTCTAGATAGTGAGTTCCAAAACAGGCAGGGCTATACAGAGAAACCACTCTTTTTTTGTTTGTTTGTTTGGTTGGTTGGTTGGTTTTTTGTTTTTTGAGACAGGGTTTCTCTGTGTAGCCCTGGCTGTCCTGGAACTCACTCTGTAGACCAGGCTGGCCTCGAACTCAGAAATCCGCCTGCCTCTACCTCCCAAGTGCTGGGATTAAAGGTGTGCGCCATCACTGCCTGGCTGAGAGACCAGTCTTAAGATAAATAAATTAAAAATATATATATACATGTGTGTGTGTGTGTGTGTGTGTGATTAAAATGTTTTTTTAACAGCCGGGCGGTGGTGGCGCACGCCTTTAATCCCAGCACTTGGG
>JADRCD010188770.1:0-26664 GCA_019843815.1 Montemys delectorum | reverse complement strand
GGGGCTACACAGAGAAACCCTGTCTCGAAAAACCAAATAAATAAATAAATAAATAAATAAATAAATAAATAAATAAAATGTTGGGGCTACACAGAGAAACCCTGTCTCGAAAAACCAAATAAATAAATAAATAAATAAAATGTTTTTTTAACATCCCTCAAACCCTCAAAATTACTATATGATGCAGCAAATTCACTCCTTGGTAAATACCCAAGAGAAATGAAAATTTCTACTTTAAACAGACATTTGTATGTCTGTGCTCATGATAGCATTATTTGCAATAACCATAAAGTGAGAACAACCCAAAACTTTATCAATGAGGAACTAGAGAGCTGGCTTAGCATGTAAGAGCTGTCTGCCTTCCAGACGATCAGGGTTTGAGTCTCAGCACCCACACGGCCACTAACAACCACATGTAACTGCAATCCAAAAAGACCTGATGCCGCCAGGCAGTGGTGGCGCATGTCTTTAATCCCAGCACTTGGGAGGCAGAGGCAGGCGGATTTCTGAGTTCGAGGCCAGCCTGGTCTACAGAGTGAGTTCCAGGACAGCCAAGGCTACACAGAGAAACCCTGTCTCGAAAAACAAAAAAAAAAAAACAAAAAACAAACAAAAAAAAGACCTGATGCCCTCTTCTACCATAAGCACTACACACACATGGTGGGTAGGCACAGATGCAGGCAAACACTCATGCACATAAAGTGAAAATAAAGTTTAAATCGATGAGAACTCTTAAAAATTGTGATAAGGATGCTGAAGTGTAGCTCTCCACAACTGATGGCTTCTGGGGGGTACAGGAAGGGAAGGGTTCAGTTGTCTTTAAGGGGCTGGCTAACTGGAGTTTGACCATGCTCTAGTGAGTGCATGGGCAATACACATTGGACTTGTGGGTTTTCTTCTTTTGGGGCTATGGGGGGGTCACAAGGGTAAGAGTGTAGACCCAGGAGGACTGGGAAGTGAGTGTGATCAGGGTACATTATGTGAATTAACAAGTAATTAATAAAAATATTACACTGAAATAAAAGGGATGGAGAAATGGCTCAGCCATTAGGAACACTGACTGCTCTTCCAGAGGTCCTGAGTTCAATTCCCAGCAACCACATGGTAGCTCACAACCATTTGTAATGGGATCCAATGCCCTCTTCTGGTGTGTCTGAAGACAGCAACAGTGTGCTCACATACATGAAATAAATAAATAAATCTTTAAAAAAGAAAAGGAAAAAAGGTTAAAAACTTAAAAATAATAAGTGGATTCAGAAAAATGGAAAGCATATAGTGGTTTATCATTTAGCCCTTAAAAAGAATTAACTTCTTTTGTGTTCCAACCTGGATTAACTTAGCCAGGCAGTGGTGGCACACATGCCTTTACTCCAAGCATTCAGGAGGCAGAGGCAGGCAGATCTTTGTGAGTTCCAGGGTTACACAATGAAACCTTGTCTCACAAAAACAACAGAACATCATAGATGAACTTTGAAGTAAGCTACACAGAAAAGAGCAAATACTCTGCTGTTTGGCTTAGATGAAACATCCACTACTGACAAGTTTAACAGACGGATAATGGTGGAATGGTGGGGGCCAGGGACTGAGGCAGAGAACCATGGGAGTCATGTTGAGTGAGCAATTTCAGCTGGAGACAGTGTCATGTCATATCACAGCTCTGGAAATGGCATGGATGTAATTAATGCCACAGGATGGTGTGCTAAAAAATGGCAGGCGGATATTAAAATGGTAATTTTAATGCATATTTTACCACAAACAAGGAAAGCTCTCCAGAGACCTTGCTTCTGAGAACTGCTCTGTCTTCCTACTAAGGCATCTGTTCACAGATGCCTTTCTGTGTGGCTGGCCAGAGCATCACCATGCTCCTCCCTTCATCCCCTTCATCCCAGGTACGGGAATGAATGGCTCTCTCATCTTGTTCAGATTTTACCTCCTACAAACATTTACCATCAAGCAGGTTTCTCTATTTGGAGAGGGAAGGTGGATTTTGTCAAGACAAGAGGGTTTGATGTAGTCAGCTTGGCCTCGAATTTGCTAGGGAGCCCAAACTACTGTTAAACTCCTGGCCCTCCTAACTCCCTTCTCAAGTACTGGGATTAAAGGACTGTACTACTTTGCCTGGGAAAACCAAGCACTTCTGGTTCCTTGCCACAAAAATAATCTCCATAGACTAAAGAGATAGCTTAGTGGGTAAAAGCATGACCCACAAAAGAACCCATGGAGACAGATGCAAAGATGAGCACCTGTAATCCCAGCATTCCTACAGTGAGGGAACAGGCAGAGAGAACTGACTGAAGGCTCACAGGCTGGCCAGCCTGGAGTACACGGCCCAGCCCGGCCCAGCCCAGCCCGGCCCAGCCCAGCCCGGCCCGGCCCAGCCCGGCCCGGCCCAGCCCAGCCCAGCCCGGCACAGCCCAGCGCAGCACAGCCCTGCACAGCACTACACAGCAAAGCATTGCACAGCCCAGCACTGCACAGTCCAGCACTGCACAGCACTGCACAGCACAACACAGCAGCAGAAACAAGAGACCCTGCTCCAGAGAGGTGGAAGGTAAGAATCAACTCTCAAAAGTTGTCCTCAGATTTCCACAAGTGTGTACCTTCAAATGCAGACATACACACAAAATATATAAAACTCAATAAAGAAGAAAACATCCTTCTCTTAAAATAGTAATGTTAATCTTCATTCCCCTTTTGATTTGTTTGCTAGGAACCCCGGACACATGACTTTTTTCCACTGATGAACACTGAGCCTGGCCACAAGTCAGGCAGGCAAAAGCAATGATAAATGAACTTGATGTTTAGTTTTCTAGAAAAGCTTCCAAGGCTTAAGACCTGTCTGAAAACCTAGCACTTGGGAGATAGAGGCAGGAATAAGAGTTCTGGGTCATCATGCACTACAAAGTTAGTTCTAGGCTAGCCAGCCCAGTTTATGAGATCTTATTTAAAAAAAAAAAAGCTGGCCAGGCATGGTGACTCACAATTTTAATACCAGTATGGGGGGGATGCCAAATGATCTCTGTGAATTGTTGGACAATCTGGCCTATGTAGAGGGTCCAGGGCTATATACTATCTCAAGACAACCCAAAGCTCCCAGGATGAAGCATGTGGGACCCGAAGGGACAGTTGATCTCAGATGAGCCATTGAGGAGCCCTGAGGGTGATGCAATCTCATACTCAGGAGTGCCTTAAACAAGGGGAGGCTGTGCTGGGCAGTAACTGTCCTTAGTCTGTATTTTGAGCCACCGTGCTGGAAATGGAACACAGGCTGATATTCTTGAATAGCAGCCAGGCTCTTAAACTGCTGAGCCATCTCTCCAGCCCCGTTACCCAGTGTTTTGAGATGTTGACCCTTTAACCTTGTAACCTGATCTAATCACTGAGTCCTAAGGCCTAGTAAGTAACAAGAAAGGAACAAAGCTGTGGACACCAGGATCTCTGGCTTCTAGCTCCCATTCTGGCCCTTATAAATTGTGTGCCTAGGGAGAGCAGTGGTGACATACATCTTTAATCCCAGCACTTGGAAGGCAGAGGCTGGTGGATGGATCTCTGAGCTCAAGGCCAGTCTGGTCTACAGAGTAAGTTCCAGGCCAACCAGGGCTACACAGAGATACTCTGTCTCAAAAACAACAACAAACAAATTAACAATATATTGCATGCCTTGGACAAAACAGTGCCACCTCCACAAACAGCAAATGCAACTAGTACTCCTGACCTCTTATACTTGCTGCAGCCAGTGACAGATTTAAGCCCCACAAGGCTAGAGAGATCTCCCAGGTGCTGCTTTAAGCAAATAATCAAAGGCAATGTCACCAACAGTGAGATGAAATGACATCAAATAAAGGAAGGACATGTTGTGACACACACTGGGATGTGATCTTGAGGAGAGGGCAGACAGCCTGGCTTCAGAGACTTGTCATTTAATTCCAGTGTGGTCTGCACAGGGCCAAGGATCAGGAGGAAAAATGGGGAAAACCAGTGCAAATAGAAAACATCCTACATTTATATGTAATATATCTAATCTTATATTTATTTTGGCTTTTCAGGACAGTAGCCCTGGCTGTCCTGGAATGAACTCACTCTGCAGACCAGTCTGTGGTCAGATCCACCTGCCTCTGCCTCCTGAGTGCTAGGATTTACACCTAGCTGAATGTATGTATGGACGTACGTTATTTGAGACAGTCTCACTATGACAGAGTTCCTAGCTGTCCTGGAACTTGCTAAGCTGACTGGGCTGGCCTTGAACTCAGAGATCTACCTGACTTTACCTCCTGAGTGCTAGAACTAAAGGTGTGCCAGCTGAACCAGATGTCCAACCCCAGATATATTTCTATGAGAAATAGAATAGCCTGGTACCACTGCTTAGAGTCAGACGCTATAGTTCTTAGGGGTAGAGGGACACACATCGGAAGTGTGAACTTCAGTGGCTTAAGCCAGCCAGCAGCACATGCCTAGACAGTTCATGTAGAGACAAGGAATATTTGTTGTGCTGGATGAGGACCCAGGATTCCTTCTTCCTGAAACTTTAGTCTTCTCTGGGGTCCACTCAGCTTTCCTTCTCCAGGGACCTCAAGGACCTCTAGCCAGATGGGAGCCCCTCTTTCTGTACCCCTCTGCTGACTCTCGATGATTGGGTCTGCCTTGTACCCACTGTTTAGGCTAAGCCTATCTTCCCAGGGAATGTGGTCCTAAAGGCCAGCCCCCTTCCTGCCTCTAGGCCTAGAACAGGGCCAGTTTTGGAAGGTATCACCATGGCACAAGCATACTCCGTGTGACCTTATGGTAGGGTATACCATGGGGAAAGACAAAGGCTTAGACTCTAGGCGGATCAGAGCTGGGACTAGCCGTCAGGGAGCAGCGTGTGCCTGTGTAAGGAGGCGATCTCCCTCTCAACACCTCTCACCCAGCTGCTCTGTTTTTTTTTTTAAAGAAAAAGTATACAAACAAATTGTATTAAGTGACTTTAAAGTTCTTCACAATTGAATGTGGTGGCACACAGCAGTCATTCTAGTACCACAAAGGCCGAGGCAGGAGGATCTTTGAGATGAACACATACTATAGCAAGACTCCATTACAACAAAACAAAATGTTCTTCACTCTATGGACAAAGTGGTAAAACAGACTAGCTCCCTCACCTCAGGAGCCTCCCCTCTAGTGAAAGTGACTGTAGACAGCTTACACTGCTTTAACCGTGTTGCCTATAATGAATCTATTAATTCTCAAGGCCTTCTTAGTATTATTCCACTCTACTGAAGCACAAAAGTTAAGTAAGTTGTCCAAAGTCACACTTGTTTCTTTCTTTTGGCTGTCCTGGAACTCACTCTGTAGACCAGTCTGGCCTTGAACTCAGAAATCCACCTGCCTCTGCCTCCCAAGTGTTGAGATTAAAGGCATGCGCCACCACTGCCCGGCACACTTGTTTCTTTTTTTTTTTGTTTTTGTTTTTGTTTTTAAAGATTCATTTATTATTATATGTAAGTACACTGTAGCTATCTTCAGACACACCAAAAGAGGGCATCAGATCTCATTAGAGATGGTTGTGAGCCACCATGTGGTTGCTGGAATTTGAACTCAGGACCTTTCAGTCAGTGCACTTAACCGCTGAGCCATCTCTCCAGCCCCACACTTGTTTCTTAAGATAGGCTCTTATGGATCTTCCTGCTCAGTCTCCCACTTCTGAGATCCAGGACCTTGGCTTTCTGTTGGCTTGGCAAGCCCCAAACAACCCAGCCTACGAGAAGGATTTAAGGCAGTGGTTCTCAGCCTTCCTAATACTCGGACCCTTTAATACAGTTCCTTATGGTGCGGTGACACCCCTAACTGTAAAATTATTTTCATCGCTACTTCATAACTAGCTTTGCTACTCTTATACATCATAATGTAAATATCTGAGATGCAGGATATGTTATGCACCCCCTGTGAAAGGGTAATTGTGCCTGGCAGTGGTGTCGAATACCTTTAATCCCAGCACTTGGGAGGCAGAGACACGTAGATTTCTGAGTTCAAGGCCAGCCTGGTCTACAGAGTAAGTTCCAGGACAGCCAGGGCTACACAGAGAAACCCTGTCTTGAAAAACAAAACAAAACAAAACAAAACAAAAGATAGGCTCTTATATATCCCTGGCTGGTCTCAAATTCACAATGTAGCTGGGAATAAGACTGACCCACTGATTCTCCTGCCTTCACAAGTGCTGGTTATGCATAGTTGGGGATCTAACTCGGGTCTAATGCACGCTAAGTGTCTACCAATAGAGCCCTATCCCAGACCCCAAGTCTTGTCCCGGCTTCCTCATCTTTAAAAAAGTTCATCTTATAGTAGTGAGGTGGCCCGTGTCTGTAATCCCAGCACGAGACACGATGAGATGATTAGGAATTCAAAGCACACTCCTCTTTGTACTCAGACTCTCACCCACTCCTCACCCAAGTTCTCAAGAGGGTTCCTCTACTACCCCATTACCTAGAGTCTTACCATCAATCCTCGGCACCCACACACTGATCATTCTCTTTGTGGGTCTGCAGGAGTTACTGACACTAGGCTGGGTCACTGTTTCTCGCCCCACCACCAAGGCTTTAGGACTGACTACTATTCATTCATTACAGTTGTATCCAACACATTTTCCACAGGCTGGCACTGAGCTTAGCACTGAGGAAACAGCAGTGAATGGGCTAGAAACTGGCTCTAGCCAGAGATCTTCCACATTATTCAGTCCTTACAACTGCCGTGTGAATAATTTACTGTCACTGCCCAGGTCGGGAATCTGAAGCTCAGAAAACAGAGAGGACAGATCAAGTGGGCAGACTGAGAAGGAACAGGATTTGTTTTATGGTAAGCCAGGCTCTTCACCCCAGGTACTCTGCTCCATGCCACATCTCCAGTTAGGAACAAAAGGAGAGAGAAAGAGAACATGGATAAGCCAGGTTTGTTGGCTTCCTCTGGTAATTTCAGAACTAGAAAGGCTAAAGCGGGTAGACTCCTTGAGTTCAAGATCAGCCTGGGCTACCCAAGAGAGACCCTGTCTGAAACCCAAACAATCAAGCAGTCAGACTTCCTTTTTGTGGTTTGGATAGTGCCTTGCCTCAGCATCCCTTCAAACCATCCATCTACACCTTCCTTTCCCACTACTGTCCCTGGTCCATCCCTCCTGCCAATCCAGTGACACTGCTCACTTCATTTAGTGGGATCAATTTTTGCCTCTATTTTGGCCTGGGGCATGAGTCTTGTCTCAGCTTCCTCATCTTTAAATAAGTTCATCTTAGAGTAGTGAGGTGGCCCGTGTCTGTAATCCCAGCAGGAGACACGATGAGATGATTAGGAATTCAAAGTCATCCTTAGCTGCATACTGGGTTCTCGTCTAGCCTGGGCCATATGAGACTCCGTCCCAAAAAGCAAAACAAAATATACATTAAATTAATTAACTTAAATATAATTATAAATAAATAAATAATAAACCGATGTGATGTAAAATAAAAATGGAAAAAGCTCCTCATCTCTCAAAAGGGGAGAGATTAGTGTCCCTCTAACCCTCTAGGGGGCTATAGGGGTTGGGGGTGGAGCTCCGTGTTTAGGGAAAGCCTGGGAAGACCCTCTCTTGGCATTCGAAGGCATCACAAGGATGCCTCAAGGTCTGGTGGCCCCAGGACTCTGACTTCTCACTGCCTTCGCCTTTCCGACAGTCTCCGCAAAACACAGAGACAGACAGACAGACAGACAGACAGACAGACAGACAGACACACACACACACACACACACACACACACACACACACACACACACTCGGGGGTCGGGAAGCCGCAGTCAGCTCAGCTTGAGCGCAGGGCACCATGCACCCCGCAGGCGCAGCCCCAGCCCCAGCCGCTCTCCTCTGCAAGCAGGAGCCGCGTCCAGGCGGCAGGGTACGCGCTGCCGTCGGGGCGCGCACCGCCTCACTTGCCACAAGCGCCAAGGCCCGCGACTCCCGACGCTGTCCAACGTCCGGTGCCCGGTCCTAGCACCCCAGGCCTCCCGGCCCGCACAGCCCCGCGCCCATTCGGGCCGCTCCGGCCGGGCCCGCGCACCCCGGAAGTGGACGTCGGGGCCCGAGGAGCGGGGCCCGCGGCCCGCCGCCGTGCAGGCGCGGCCTCCGGGGTCACCCACCCGGGGCTGCACCGCTCCGCGCCCCCGCGGACCCGCGCCGGACTTACCTGCCCAGCCAGGTGAGCCGCCTCCGCTCAGCCCTTCCCCCGCCCCCCTCTGCACTCACCTGGGTCGCAGGTAAGCGTCTCGCGGGAGCGCGGCACGGGTCGCCGCTGGGGACACACTTCCTGGCTCCGCGGAGCGCCGCCGCGCACCTGGCCGAGGCCCCGCCCAGCCCCGGCCTAGCCTGGAGTCTGAGGCCCTGAGAGGCAACAGCGATCAGGTCCCCTCTCTGCTCTATGGTCCAGAGTCCTGGAAGTGTCGGAGAGCCCATGGAGCGCCTACCAGGCCTCAAAGCTCCTACTCAAAGAGCATGGCTCCTGGGAAGCCGTCCCTGACCCTAGCTGTCCTATGGAACAATTCTCTGGGCTCTTTATGATAGTCGCCAGCAAATTGTTACTTTCCTGTCTTTTGTCTCCTCCTTTTAGCCTCTGACCTTGAGGGTAAGGGCTGGTTTTGTTTCCCTAGTACAGGGCCTGGCCCATACCAGATGCTTAGCAAATATTCTTCACTGTTTGAATAGCTAGGTGATGATCGGTTGTCAATCTATCTGTCTGTACGTCTACATCTTCAGTTATTTAGGTTTCTCTTTTTTACATTAAATATTTTCATATGTATAGATGTCTTGCCTACATGTATATCCGTGTAGCACGTGCATGCCTGGTGCCCACAGGGGTAAGGGAGCAGAGGAGGGTATGGGATCCCCTGGAACTGGAGTTACGGAGGGTTGTGAGCTGTTATGTGAGTACTCGAGAACCCAACTTGGGACCTTGGAACTTGGAAGGGCAGCCAGTGCTCTAGGAGGCTGAGCTATCTCTTCAGCTCCTCTTTTTTTAGGTCTTCTAGCCAAATATCAACCACATCCTATCCTTCGAGTCGAGATCAGACTGGATCAGGTATGTTCCGAGGGGTGCAGCTGTAGATTGTTCAGGTTTTCTGAGATAAAAGTCTCATGTATCGCAGGCTGGCCTCTAGCTCACTATGTAGCCAATGTGGCCTAGAATACTTGCTCCTTCTACCTGGATTAATGCTAGGATTACAGGCATGTACCTCCACACCCAACAAAGGTCCTGATATCTTTCTTTACCCTAGGCCAGAGCTAGGGGCTTCTGGTTGGCTGGCCTGTTCACCTTCTCTTCAGTTTTTGCAAATAGGCAGGTGAAAACAGGAACCTCAGATTGCAGAGACCTTGAACCCTGAATAGGGTGAAGAATTCAGTGCCCTGTGGTCCTTAGAGACATGTGGATAATGACAGAGGGGACCAAAAGCCGCTTCCCTAGGAAGGCCCCATAGGAGTCAACAGCGTTGGGTGGTAGGAATTCTGGGCTTACTCTACCCGGAGCATCTGCTCTCCTTATCAGCGGATGAATAACTGGACGTCAATGCTGACTGACGTGAGTGTAGAGAGCCACACTAAGCCGGCAGCCTCCATTACAAGATGGCACCGGCATACGGTTTCTTCTCCCCTTAACACGTAGTCTGC
The DNA here is from genome assembly GCA_019843815.1 of Montemys delectorum. Taxonomy (NCBI): domain Eukaryota; kingdom Metazoa; phylum Chordata; class Mammalia; order Rodentia; family Muridae; genus Montemys; species Montemys delectorum. The sequence goes on along the minus strand of JADRCD010188770.1, from coordinate 17,009 downwards.
GCATGTGCCTAGGGCCAGAGCTCGCTAAGTCTCAGCCCATCTGCGCATATGCTAGGGCCAAAACGCGCCAAGTCACAGCCTATCCCGAGGCGTCTCATGAGGTAATGAGCAAACAGCCAATCAGAGATGAACACGCCGCTCCAGGGTGTATATAAACAGTGCATTGTCCAGGGCTCTCTCTCTCTCTCCTCGACACATGGTAATAAAGGTTTGCTGCAGAAGGATCCTGTGTGTGTGTCCGTGTGTTCCTGCCGGCGGGAAAATAGCGCGGACCACAGTGAGGATCTCTAAGGTCCCTGCTAAGCCCTTACTTCCACAGTATTATTTAACCTTCCACTAATCTGTGAGATATAAATCTCATTCATGGTAGCCCCAAACTGGGACCATACAAATGTCACTGATAGGAGATAAAGAAATGTGTGAAGTATCTGTGAATCAGAGGTTATCACACTCTCTCTCTCTCTCTCTTTCTCTCTCACACACACACACACACACACACACACTCACACACATTCTCACACACTCACACACTCTCACACACTCACACATACACTCTCACACACACTCACACACACACACTCTCACACACACTCACACACACTCACACACACTCACATACACACTCTCACACACTCTCTCACACACACTCACACCACATTGCTGATGAAGAAACTATTGCAGAAGGGAGACATGACAGAAAAGAGTTGGCATGAAATGTTTGACATGGGGCAAGTCACTTTCTGTCTTCCAGTTTCCTCTCTGTAGATATGGACATTTCTTTCTTTTCTTTTTAAAGATTTATTTATTTTATGTATATGAGTACACTGTCACTGTCTTCAGACACACCAGAAGAGGGCATTGGATGGTTGTGAGTCACCAATTCTATTGTTGGGAATTGAACTCAGGATCTCTGGAAAAGCAGTCAGTGCTCTTAACTGCTGAGCCATCTCTCCAGCCCCCAGATATAGACGTTTCTATCCAGATGTGCTGGCATGTGCTTTTAATCCTAACACTCTGCAGGTAGTGAGAGACGATCTCTGTGAGTCCCAGGCCAGCCTGGTCTACAGAGTGAGTTCTAGGACAGGCTGGGCTAAGTAGAGAGACCCTGTCTCAAAAAATACATAAATAAGGGGCTGGTGAGATGTCTCAGCAGGTAAGAGCACTGACTGCTCTTCCGAAAGTCCTGAGTTCAGATCCCAGTAACCACATGGTGGCTCACAACCACCTGTAATGAAATCTGATGCCCTCTTCTGGTGCGTATGAAGACAGCTACAGTGAATTACACAAGCAGGGCCGGAGTGAGGGGGGCCAGAGTGAGTGGGTTGGAGTGAGCAGGGGGGGGGGGGGGCGGCAGAGGTCCTGAGTTCAATTCCCAGCAGCCACACACATGATGGCTCACAGCCATCTGTACAGCTACAGTGTACTCATACACATAAAATAAATAAAATCAATCTTTAAAAAAATACATAAATAAGTAAACAAACAAACAAATTAAAAAGAAGGTTCCTCTGTCAACTGGGGAGGATGAAGAAAGTCACACATGGAAATAACAGATTTGGGAGAAATTCCTGTGGCAAGCGCACACAGTGTGCTGTTCCCAGCAAAGGCCCCGTGGCAGGCCTTCCCACGGCATATCACATTTCCGTCTGGGGCAAGGGGAACACCATATTCTCCTCTGGAACTCAGAAAACGAGTCCCATGGTGTACAGTGGCACTTCTGTGTACGCTGAGACTAGCAAGGCGTGTTCTAGGGCACATTCATGAGATGCTCTTGCAGTGCTGTGCTGGGAGGAAGTGTGTACAAGGGACTGGTAGAAACTATTCAGCCAGGTGGCACACATCTTTAATCCCAGCACTTGGGAGGCAGAGGCAGGTGGATCTCTGTGAGTTCCAGCCTGGTCTACAGGATGAGTTCCTGGACAGCCGTGGTTACCCAGAGAAACCCTGTCTCGAAAAACCAAAATAAAAAAAGAAAGAAAAGAAACTCTTCAGCAAGGTGTTCTGCCACAGCCTGTCATCCCAGCACTTGGAAGGTGGAGGCAGGAAGATCAGCAGTTAAAAGCCATCCTGGGCTATAGGAGACTGTCTCAAAAAAACAAACAAACAAACAAACAAACAAGCAAACAAAAACCATTGTTCATGGTGGCCTCAGAAAGGAAATACAAACACCACTGACAGGAACTACAGAAGTGTAGAAAATTCCCGCAGAGCGGTCTTTATAGAGCATAGGAAACAAATGGAGACCAGAAGTATGGCTTACTGTGCTAGTGGCGCTTCTCATACAGTCCAAAACCAAACAGAACCGCTGTGTCTGGGCACAGTATTAGGCTGAATCTTACCACAGTGCGGCTATTTGGGCTACTTTGATCAAAAAAAAAAAAAAAAAAAAAAAAAGGCAGCAAATTCATTTGGTCCAGCCTATTTCATAAAACAAACAAACAAAGCAGACTCAATGGGGCAGATGAGATGGTTCAGTGGGTAAAGGTGCTTGCAGCCAAGCCTGATGGCCTGAGTTCCAATCACGGAAGGAAAGAACCATGGAAATTGTCCCTGGACTGTCACACGAGCTTCATGGCATACCCTCTAAATGGATAAATCAACAGGTGAATGAATTTTGTTGGTGGTAGTTTAACTCTTTTAAGCTGTTTTTAATTTTGTGGCTCTGTGTTAGGTGTACTCATGTGAATGCAGCTGCGCACAGAAGCCAGATGCACTAGAGTCCCCTGAAGCTGGAGTTACAGACCATACTGAGCTGCCTGACACAGGTGCTGGGAATCAAACTCGGGTCCTCTGGAAGAACAGCATGTGCTCTTAGTTCAGCAATCTCTCCAGTCGCTGCTGTTGTTTTGAGACAGGGTCTTGCTATGTAATCCTGGCTGTCCTCAAACACTCAGAGACCTGTGGCCTGCGCTATTTTCCCGCCGGCAGGAATACACGGACACACACACAGGATCCTTCTGCAGCAAACCTTTATTACCATGTGGCGAGGAGAGAGTGAGCCCTGGAAAATGCACTGCTTATATACACCCTGGAGCGGCGTGTTCATCTCTGATTGGCTGTTTGCTCATTACCTCATGAGATGCCTCGGGATAGGCTGTGACTTGGCGCTTTCTGGCCCTAGGCACATGCACAGACTACTTGTTACAGGGAGAAGACACCGGATGCCGGCGCCATCTTGTAATGGAGGCTGCCTGCTCGGGTGCGGCTCTCTACAGAGACCTGCCAGCCCCTGCCTCCCAAGTACTAGGATTAAAAGTGGACATCACCATACCCAGGTAAATCATTTTTTTTTTCAAATGAGAATGATAACTGAGTAGGGGGCACATGCCTATAATCCCGAAACTCAGGAGACTGAGGCAGGAGTTTCAACAGTTTACAGTCAGTCTCAGCTATTTAGTGAGATCCCCTCTCAAAAGAGCAGGGTGTGATCTTATTTCACCTAGAGAGTGTTGTTTTAATTATTTTCCTGTTGTTGTGATTTAAACAACACAAAGCAGAGGACTGAGAAAAGCAACTTGAGAGGGAAGGGTTGATTTGGGCTTTAAGTTTCAGGTTTGGGGCTAGAGAGATGGCTCAGTGGTTAAGAGCACTGACTGCTCTTCCAGAGGTCCTGAGTTCGGATCCCAGCAACCACATGGTGGCTCACAACTCTCTGTAATGGGATCCAATGCACTCTTCAGGTGTGTGTCTGAAGACAGCTACAGTGTATTCATATAAGAATAAATAAATCTTTAAAAAACAAGTTTCAGGGTTTGGCCCATGGTAGTGAAGCTATAGAAGCAGCTTGAGACAGGTGGCCATGTCATATCCACCGGAAGCAGAAAGCAATGAATGCATTGTCAGGGTTCCAGCCAGGGAATGGGGCTGCCCATGGTGGACAGGTCTTCCCATCTTAGCTAACCTGACCTCTAGCTGATCTCTCACAGTCTCCTAGGCGACTCTAGATCTCATCAAACTGACAATTGAGATTAACTATCACAAGTATTATATGGAGTGGTTTTAAAATAAAATCAAGGTCACTGAGATGCACGCGGTTATTTGTTCACTGTTCATTGTGACATTTTTCACAATTACCAAACAACCCAAGTATTCAATAAGAGATGATTGGATAAGCAATATATATGAATATTGTTCAGTCATAAAAAGGAAGATATTTTTGATTTCACACCATGTTACACCATAGATGAACCTAGAAGACATTTATGTTAAGTGAAGTAAGGCCTATAAGAAAGGACAAACACTGTCTATTTCCACAAATATGAAATATTGCTGTCTGCGTATATAGCTTAGTGGAAGAGTGTCTGTCCTCAGCGCATCAGGCCCTAAGTTCAATCCCCAGTACTGCCTAAAATAAAGTAAAATGGATATGTGAGCTATTAAGAGTAGTCAAGTGCGCAGAGGCAAAAGGAGTGGACTGCTGGATTGGCGGTCGTGGGCAGCTTTTGCTTCTTAGGTACACAGATCTTGTTTGAGTGATGAAAGGAGTTTTGAAATAGAGGTTGTATAAGAGTATAAATGGAGTTAAGGTGATGCTTCACCGTGCTTTAAGGGGCCTGGCATGATGGCTGGGGGTGACAGCACTTGTTACACAAGCCTGAGAGCCTGAGTTCACATCTCCTCCTCTGGCCTCTGTACACACACAGGCCTATTTCCTAGGTGATTATAGATCTCATCATGTGCACCACACACATGCACACCACACACACACATGCACACCATACACACATGCACACCACACACATACATGAGCACCATGCACATATGCATGCCACATACACATGTGCACACCACACACACATGAACACCACACACACGTACACACACACACATACATACACATGCACACAACAAAATAACTAAAAAGCCAGGTATGCAGAAAGCTGGAAACAGGGATTTCAAGTCTGAGGGCAGTCCTAGCTCCATGGTGAGCTTCAATCCAGCCTGAGCTATGGAATGAAACCCTGTGCTAAAAACCATAAAAATGAGAATAAACAAACAAACAAAAAATGCACATTTTTTGTTTTGTTTTGTTTAAAGATTTATTTATTTATTTTATGTATGTGAGTCCACTGTAGCTATCTTCAGACACACCAGAAGAGGGCATCAGATCCCATTACAGATGGTTGTGAGCACTGTGTGGCTGCTGGGAATTGAACTCTGGAAGAGCAGTCAGTGCTCTTAACTGCTGAGCCATCTCTCCAGCCCTTGTTTTTGTTTTTTGTTTTGTTTTCTTTTGTTTTGTTTGACACAGGGTTTCTCTGTGTAGCTCTGTCTGTCCTGGAAGTTGCTCTGTAGACCACTCCCAAGTGCTGTAATTAAAAGTGTGCACCCTGCTCCCCAATGCCCAGCCAAGAAAGTGCTCAATTTTCACTTCTTGTTAAAGCAAACAAAACGAAAGATGACATTCTGAAAGCACAGCAGAGTAGCTCACTGGCCTAGAGTCCAGCAAGACAAAGAGCAGAAGGGGCTGCTGGGGCGAAGGATCAGGGTCAGCACCCTTTCTCCTTGAGTGGCTTTTACAAGCTTATTTTTTGAGACAGAATCTCTTGTTACCTATGCTGGCCTCAAACTCTCTAATTGGCTGAAGATGATATTGAACCTCTGCTCCCCAACCCCCCAAGTGCTCGATTAAAGACCTGCCTGACTTATGCTGTGCTGGGATAGAACCTCGACTCCATGCATGTGGGTGAGCACTGTACCAACTGAGCTACATTCCTAACAAAACACATTTTTCTATTTTAGTTAAAAGATTTTTTTTCTAGTATTAGAGCTAAAACCCAGGGCCTTGCACATGCTAGATAAGTGTTCTACACTTCAGCGCTGAAATGGGTTTTCTTTTTTCTTCAAGCCCAGAGCATGCTGGGTATATCAGTCCTCTACCCACAGGGTCATGCCTGTCCTGGGTCGCAGCCTGGAGGCCTGGCTTTGTAAGCAGTGTCTCCTGACCTTATGCCCGATAGCTTCGACCTCAGGCCTCTGTTTTTACCATCGTTACTCTGCTATGTTTGATTACACTTTTCCAGTCTCCACTTCAGGCTTCTGGCTCTGTGGTCTGCTGACAGAAGAGAGGCGTATCAGCGATCATATAGATCTTTGACTCCTGCCACTGTATGGACAGAGAGCTTGGGGTGTAATGATGTTAACTTTGGTTGCACCTGTTGGGTTTCAGGATCGAGAAGCAGTCAAACACATTACAACTGTACACACGGATGGCTGTTTTGAAGCTGACACGCAGCCACTTTGGGGCTCAGGGGACTGCAGATGGGCGCCATAATCAGGCTCTGCAAGCCCTGCTGCGTCCTTCCCTGGAGGGCTGCCTCCTTCTGCTGTATTCTCCCATAGGAGCACTAGGGGGCAGCACACAACAGTGGAAATGCCCAGAGTTGGCTCACGGGCTCAGAGTTGGAATTCTGGCTATGCACCAATCCACATGCGGTGTGAATATAGACTTTGAAACTTCAGCGCTTCTCATAGAAGATGGGCTCAGCTTCGGCTAAGATAGTACATTTTCTGCAGGATGAACTTGGAAGCCAGGGGCTTTGGACTTTGCCCAGCTCTATTACTTAGTGGATTTGTGAATTTGGTTAAGCCACAGAACTTCTCTGTAAAGTAGTGGGTAGTAGTACGCTAGCCTTTCCCTGCTTGGGGCTTCATTTTCTACAGTTGCAGATACCTATGGCCAATTATGGTATTACAGAGAAATTTCAGAAACAAAGACCAGTACGGTGTCTTACACCTGTAATCCTAAAATATCCAAGAGGCAGGAGCTGGCAGACTGCTGCCAGTTTGAGCCCAGCCTGGTTTTCATCACTCCAGATCAGGCAGAGTTAAATAATGAGAGAAACGTCTCAAAATAAAACACACACACACACACACACACACACACACACACACACACACACACACACAAACCAAAATAAATTCTAGAAATAAACATTCCATGTGGGTTTTTTTGTTTTTTTTTTTGTTTTTTTTTTTTTTTTTTTGGGGGGGGGGTTGTTTTTTGTTTTGGTTTTCCGAGACAGGGTTTCTCTGTTTAGCCCTGGCTGTCCTGGAACTCACTCTGTAGACCAGGCTGGCCTTGAACTCAGAAATCCACCTGCCTCTGCCTCCCAAGTGCTAGGATTAAAGGCGTGTGCCACCACCACCCGGCTTTTTTTTTTTTTTTTTAATATATTAAAATGTTAGGACTGGAGAGATGGTTCAGTGGTTCAGAGCACTAGTTGCTCTTACAGAGGATCAGGGTTCAGTTCTCAGCACCCACATGGCAGCTTACAAGTATTCATAACTCCAATTCCAGGGAATTTGGTGCCTTATTTTGACCTCCACAGGCACAATGCATACATGTGGAGCAAATACACACATGCACATAAAATTAAATAAATAGTTTTAAGGGCTGTAGAGATGGCTTAGTAGTTAAGGGCACTGGCTGCTGTTTCAGAGGACCCAGGTTCAGTTCCCAAGGCCCACATGACTGTTCACAACTGTCTGTAACTCCAGAGCTCTCTCCCAGCCTCTGTTGGGCATATGTACACAGATGTACATGTATGTAAGCAGAACACCACACACCTAAATAAAATCCAAAAACAAAATATAGATATTGAAAGATTTTTTTTAACAATTAAATTATGTGTGTGTGTGTATGTGCGTGTGTGAGTACAGGTGTCTGTGGAGTCCAGAAGAGAGCATTGGATACACTGGAGCCTGATTTACAGGTGGTTTTGAGTCACTAAACAGCGTGGGTGCTAGGAACTGAACTCTGACTCTCTCCATGAGCAGTACTCTGCCTGCACCACCTCCCCAGTCAATCTATACGCTTAAGTTAGGCATTTTTTGGGTGTTTTTCGAGACAAGGTTTCTCTGTGTAGCCCTGGCTGTCCTGGAACTCACTCTGTAGACCAGGCTGGCCTCGAACTCAGAAAACTGCCTGCTTCTGCCTCCCAACTGCTGGGATCAAAGGCATGCGCCACCACTACCCTGCAGTTAGGCACTGTTTTGAGCAGCATGCGGAAATGTGTGCCGCCCTCTGCCCTCTGCTTTGTCCTAGCCCTTTGACCCCGTGTGCATGCTGCCCTCTCTTAGTCCCTGGGCAGCCTCTCAGATCAACTGTCACCATTGCAGAGCTGAAATATTTCTTCTTTTACTTGCTTGCAGTCCCAAGGCACCAGCACAGTGATGCTGCCCATCCAGGCAGGCCAAGCAGAAGCTGTCAAGGAAAAAGGTGTGTAAAATGAATGATGTATTCTAACTAGCCGGTATAGCAGACACACAATCCAGGCATTTTATTTACAAGCTGTAAGCCTAGGTTAGGCAAACTGGAGCTGTTCTGACTAATACTTCAGCCATATGTACCTTCTCCTGGCTGTGTGCTCATGGTCCATGTCCTCTCATGGTGGCTTCCTCTTCTCTTCTTCCCCCTCCCTCCACCTCTCTACCTGTGACACCACCCCTGACCCCCAGCCAGGTAACTGAAAATCTGCCTACCTCTATCTATTGCCCAATCACAGGCTTTAGCCTATTATTGACCAATTAACTTGGGGAGCAAGGTTACATAGCATCACTTGATGTACTTGAGGGTCTCCACACTGGGGGCAAACATCTTGAGGGGCTAGCCAGTATTTAGTACTTGAATATATAGCAGCACCAGACCAACCCCAACAAAGGTGAGAGTTCTAAAGAAGAAAAATAAAAAGTAGGTGTTTTGTTTTTGTTCAAAACTTACTTTTGCCAGGCGGTAGTGGCACACACCTTTAATCCCAGCACTTGGGAGGCAGAGGCAGGTGAATTTCTGAGTTCGAGGCCAGCCTGGTCTACACAGTGAGTTCCAGGACAGCCAGAGCTACTCAGAGAAACCCTGTCTGGAAAAACCAAAAAAAAAAAAAAAAACAAAATCAAAACCTACTTTTAATAAGTGGCCTTGGGGGCTGGTGAGATGGCTCAGCAGCTAAGAGCACTGACTGCTCTTCTACATGTCCTGAGTTCAATTCCCAGCAACCACATGGTGACTCACAACCAACTGTAATGGGATCTGATGCCTGTAATGGGATTTGATGTCTCTCATCAAAGCGAATAGGAAGACTCGAGGCCACTGATGCATTGCAAAGCCAGCTCTGCAAGCCTCATTGTGAGCCCTATTTATACCCCCTCCAGGCATCACGTGTCCTCCATAGTCTTGCTTCAATAGAGCACCACATGAGTCCGTGTCAGCTGACATTGCTCTGCCAGTCAGGGGAGTCTATGGGAGCAGTGAGAAGCTGCCAGAACACCAACAGGAAGGTTTTTGGTGTGTGTGTGTGGTTTTTTTTTTTTAATCTTTCTTTTTTTTTCATATTCTTTAAAATTTATAAAATATTATAAAATAAAAATTAGTATTATAAAAATTGCTTGATATAAAACAACAATCAATTGAACAGTCTTATGTAGATGCTTGTCTACAGCAATACTGAAAATATATACATTTGTCTCAAAACAAATTTGAAATAACTCCAAATATATGAACTGTATATTTTAAAATTATACATCACTACTAGTATTTTTTTTTTCTAGAAAGGGTTTCTCTGTGTAGCCTTGGCTGTCCTAGAACTCACTCTGTAGACCAGGCTGGCCTGGAACTCAGAAATCTGCCTGCCTCTGACTCCCAAGTGCTGGGATTAAAGGTGTGTGCCACCACCGCCCCGCTAGTATTTTTTTAAATGAACATAAATAGAAAAAGTGTTTTTGTTTCTTTGTTTTGTTTTTAGTAGAGTTTAAAATCTCGGCTCTTATTGTGGTACAAGCCCAAAATAAGAGCAATTTTTAGACATTGGAGTTCATTGTAATAAGGCTGTACTTCAGTGACCCTCACATCACCAAAGGATTTTACCTCCATAGTGGCTAAGCTGAGAGTTGACAGTTCTGCTGCACCAAGCATTCAATTGTAGGCACGATTTTTGGATACAGATTTCCGGCTATGGTCAAAGGTATTTGACTTGAGTGATTATCATCATGCTCAGCCCACAGAGAACAGGTTACATTTATTTAAGAAATGATGTGTGTATTAAGATGGTCTATCCATAAAGTCATTCACCAACTGTTTCAGTAAACAATGGTTCTGCTTGGGAGATGGCACAAACATTAGGTGAGGGTAAGAATCTGGTTCGTTGGCTGTGATAATTTGGAAAAGCATTCATCTCTGAGAAAGAGTAATTTATAAAGTCCTCTTCTTCAAACTTGATACAATAGTTACAAACATCAAGCAAAGCATTCAGCCTCACTCTTTGTTGTTCTCTTACAAGCCACCTCCCAAGTTAATTGTCTACATTTCTTTGGCTGCATAAATACATTTAAAATATGTAAGTTGTTCTGAAAACCATAGTATAGTGTAAAAACATCAAAGAAACAATCCTACTAATAGAGAGGCTGAGATAGGAGAAGCCTGATTTCAAAACCATTATGTGGAACCCAGCAAGACACTGTCACATACAAACAAGCAGAAAGTGTGTATGGATTGTACAATACTGGACCTATTTCTCCAGTTACCAAATTAGAGAGATCACTGGATGACAGCCAACAAATTTCTAATTCCTCATATTTTTGGGTTTCAATTGATTAAGATATTTGGTAATATTCATTTTCATATTAAGATATTAAAGCCGGGCAGTGGTGGCGCATGCCTTTAAACCCAGCACTTGGGAGGCAGAGGCAGGAGGATTTCTGAGTTCGAGGACAGCCTAGTCTACAGAGTGAGTACCAGGACAGCCAGGGCTATACAGAGAAACCGTGTCTCAAGAAAACCAAAAAAAAAAAAAAAAAAAAAAAAAAAGATATTACAAAAAGTAATTGTTACTTTCTGTTTTTGTTATTAGAGGTGGAATTAGGTTTGTGTGGATTTGTTGAAAGATTACTTTCTTGCTTCTTCTAGAGTTTAGTTTTTTTGTTTGTTTGTTTTGGTTTCTTGAGACAGAGTTTCTCTGTATAGCCCTGGCTGTCCCGGAATTTACTCTGTAGACCAGACTGGCCTTGAACTCAGAAATCTGCCTGCTTCTGCCTCCCAAGTGCTGGGATTAAAGGCATGTGCCACTACTGCCTGGCCTAGAGTTTAGTTTTGCTCCTTATGTTGGTGTTTTCCATCTATTATCCTTTGTAGGGCTGGATTTGTGGAAAGATATTGTGTAAATTTTGTTTTGTCGTGGAATATCTTGTTTTCTCTATCTATGGTAATTGAGAGTTTTGCTGGATATAGTAGCCTGGGCTGGCATTTGTGTTCTCTTAGGGTCTGTATGACATCTGCCCAGGATCTTCTAGCTTTCATAGTCTCTGGTGAGAAGTCTGGTGTAATTCTGAAAGGCCTGCCTTTATATGTTACTTGACCTTTTTCCCTTACTGCTTTTAAAATTCTTTCTTTGTTTAGTGCATTTGGTGTTTTGATTATTATGTAACGGGAGGAATTTCTTTTCTGGTCCAGTCTATTTGGACTTCTGTAAGCTTCTTGTATGTTCATGGACATCTCTTTCTTTAGGTTAGGAAAGTTTTCTTCTATAATTTTGTTGAAGATATTTATTGGCCCTTTAAGTTGAGAGTCTTCACTCTCTTCTATACCTATTATCCTTAGGTTTGGTCTTCTCATTGTGTCCTGGATTTCCTGGATGTTTTGGGTTAGAATCTTTTTGCTTTTCTTTTTTCAGTATAGAATAGAGTTTATTCAGGTCATGGGGAGGGGAGTTAAGAGGGTAGTAGAGGCAGAGAAAGGCAAAGAGAAGGAGAGTAGAGAAGTATGGCGTTGAGAGAGGGGGGAAGGGAGCGGGGAGGGGGGAGCAAGGGACGAAGAGACAAGGGAGAGAAGCAGGAGTAAGAGCTGCCTTTTGCATTTTCTTTGACCGTTGTTTTCTATGGTGTCTTCTGCCCCTGAGATTCTGTCTTCTATCTCTTGTATTCTGTTAGTGATGCTGCTCTTCCCTAGGTTTTCTAACTTCAGGGCTGTCTCTCTTTCTGTTTTCTTTATTGTTTCTATTTCCATTTTTAGATTCTGGATGGTTTTGTTCATTTCCTTCACCTGTTTGATTGTGTTTTCCTGTAGTTCTTTAAGGGATTTTTGTATTTCCTCTTTAAGGGCTTCTAGCTGTTTACCTGTGTTCTCCTATATTTCTTTGAGGGAGTTATTTATGTCCTTCTTAAAGTCTTGTATCATCATCGTGAGAAGTGATTTTAGATCTGAATCTTGCTTTTCTGGTGTGATGGTGTGAACAGGACTTGCTATGGTAGGAGACTTGGATTCTAATGATGCCAAGTAACCTTAGTTTCTGTTACTTATTTTCTTACACTTGCCTCCTGCCATCTGGTTATTTCTAGTTCTACCTGCCCTGGCTAAATCTGACCAGGGTCTGTCTGTCCTACCTGTGATCCTGGTTGTGTTAGAACTCCTCAGAGTCAAGCTGTCTCTAGGATCCTGTGATTCTAGGATCCTGTGATCCTGGGCCCATTAGAGCACCTGGGAGTAGAACTTCTTCTGGGTGTTTTGGGACTGGCTGCAAAATTTTTGCCCAAGGGCTGCTCAGAGCACCAGCCCAGACAGATTGGGAGGAACCTGTGCCACTGGCTGGTAGAGTTCCTGCGTGGCTAGGTCCCGCTGGTCCCAGTTACTCTCAGTTTTGGGACAGATGTTGTGTCCTCCTCACCTCTGATCCTGGGCTTGTTAGAGCACCTGGGGAGTGGTGCTTCCTCTGGGTGTTGTATTGGTGTGTTTTTTTTTTTTTTTTTCTGTGAATTCACTACCAATGATGACAAGGAATGGCAATGTGTACCAATACCATCCCGTGTTGTCACCGTCTGTTGGGTCCTTCTTAACATCATTGTTTGCTTTATCAAACATCCTTTCACCTGTGTCCACTTCAGGAAAACACTCCTCCCAGTGTCTGCTTTAGAAAAACATCCTTTCACCTGTGTTGGCTTCAGCACAACATTCTTTGACATAACTGACTTTTCAGAGAAACCAGAAGTTTCCACTTTAGAACTCAGGGCCTGAGCAATTGGGGTAGACCTGGTCCTATCCATCCTATCCATCCTGCCTTTGCTACCAGTGTCTTTCTGTTTGGATCTGCTCCTAACATACTCGGTGCACATCTTTTTTTTTTTTTTTTTGTGGGGGCCAACTGAAGTCCATCTTCAGAAATGGGCTTCTCGTGCAGTCCTGGCCAATGAAGCTATGTTCAGATGTTTTCTGGAACTTATGGACAAGAGGAACCCTAAGTGGATTGTAAACTAGCTACAGACTCTGTGTACACTTACGGCTCCAAGTATCTGTAGGTGAGATCATTAAGAACCAAGAAAAGGGGGCTGGTGAGATGGCTCAGCGGGTAAGGGCACTGACTGCTCTTCCAAAGGTCCTGAGTTCAAATCCCAGCAACCACATGGTGACTCACAATCACCCGTAATGAGATCTGACGCCCTCTTCTGAGGTGTCTGAAGACAGCTACAGTGTACTTATGTATGATAATAAATAAATAAATCTTAAAAAAAAAAAAAAAAAGAACCAAGAAAAGGTCTAGAGAGATGGCTCAGCGGTTGAGAGCACTGACTGTTCTTCTAGAGGTCCTGAGTTCAATTCCCAGCAACCACATGGTGGCTCACAACCATCTGTAATGGGTTCTGAAGCCCTCTTCTGGTGTGTCTGAAGTCAGCTACAGTGTACTCACATATATAAAAATAAATAAAAATGATTTAAAAAAAAAAAGAACCAAGAAAAATCTGACGAAGGCTTTGACTGCCTGAGCTCCTCATCCCAGCTCTTCCTTGACATTGTGCTCCCCGTGAACTTCTTACTTTGGTGAGGGGTATGCTCTCCCATTTTTCCTTAAGCCTTATTTTTTCAAAACCACATTTATTTGTGTGATAAAAATATTATGTGGGTGTTTCTGTCCCACCTTAGATCATTCAGTTCTCAAATAAAAGACACAAAACCTTTATTTTTTAAAAGCCATAAAAGCACTAGAGCTGGACAGATATCAACCCTCTATGCTAATTTGCCTACTTCCCTGGCAATAACCCTGAGATATCACTTGCCATGTTCTGCCTGGGCTGCTCCTGCTCCAACTGGCCAGCCCTTATGGCCCGTGCTCAGAATCTACCTACCCCAAGGCACCTTCTTCTTTCTCCTTCTCCCTCTCCCCCCCCCCCCCCCCCCCCCGTTCTTTCCTCAGACCACAAGCCCAGGAACCAAAGCCTGGCCTCCTCTCGTCTGCTCAGCTGTCAGCATATTTATTCAACCAACAATTTAAATTAAGGAGCAAGGTTTGCACAACCAAAGCTGATAGATGTGAGAACTCACTCTGAGGCAACTAGACCTTGGAATACAGAATTTAGCATTACACTACATAGCAAAAGACCAAACCTCAACGTGTATTTATTTTGTATGTATGTGAGCTAATTGTCTCACACTGCTTATAACAAGGTGAGGTTGATCTATCTATCCCAAGTTTCTCCTCCACAGAAAAAGCCTCTTCATCTTCTGGGCCTGATGGCCAAAGACTACCCCTGCTTGTGGTGCCATGGAGACCACAGAGCCTGGAACAACTGACTAGCTAATAGACTTTAGGCTAGTCTCTGTCATTTGAATTGACACATAAGCCATTTAAATTTTAATTTATCCCTCTCAGGTCTCTGAGGTGTTTGAAAGACTAGTAAAAGAAGTAACTTTTAGAAGTGTAAAGTTTAGGGGCTGGAGAGATGGTTCAGTGGTTAAGAGTGCTGACTGTTCTTCCAGAGGTCCTGAGTTCAGCAACCACATGGTAGCTCACAGCCATCTGTAGTGGGATCTGACACCCTTTTCTGGTGTGTCAAAAGACAGTGACAGTGTGCTCACATACATAAAATAAATAAATATTTTTAAAAAGTATAAAGTTTAAAGTTTCTGTAAGGTCTGAGGATATAAAAGCTTCTAAGAACGTGTTTGAAGGTTTAGGAAGGTCTTTTGAGGTTGGTAAATGCAACTTATGAAGGTTGGAGGATGGGAAACCTTGAGTGGTGACAGGAAAGTGATTGAAGGTACATGGGTATAACTTCAATTTTTTTTTTCAAGACAGGGTTTCTCTGTATAGCCCTGGCTGTCCTGGAGCTCACTCTGTAGACCAGGCTGGCCTCGAACTCAGAGATCCTCTGCCACCCAAATGCTGGGATTATAGGCGTGCACCACCACCGCCCAGCTAACTTCAACTTTTTTAAGCCTATTTTTAATGATGGTTCTTAAATGCTTTAGCCTCCCTTGTAGCCCACCACCCACCAGAGTTAGTGGGGAAAAAAAAGTATACAGGGGAAGTAGACCTGTTTAGAAATGGATCTTTGGAGCAACTCCCATTTGTGTTGTCTGGAAATCGGCAGCTCAGTTCACAGGTCAGCAGGCAGCATCGGCTTGACCCACTTGAAAGCATTCCATGGATACACCAGCAGTCCAGTTTGGTAGAGTTGGGACAGCAAACAGGAATCAGCAGGAGGGACCAAGGCCAACAGGAATGTCAGGAGACATTCTCGGCTGTGCCTCGTTCAGCGAAGTGAAGATCAGCACAGATGTGAGACCAACAAGCACTGCACAGCTAGCTCTGTAAACAAGCCTAGCTCAGCCTCCACCATTGTCTGTCCAGTCCTATTTATACCCTCCAAATATCACATACCCTCCACAGGTCTTGTCTGCCTCAGCATGTGCGTTTGTCTCATCTAACATCACTCTGCCAATCAGCCTGAGTCCAAGGAAGCAGCAGGAAACTGCAGCACACCACTAGAAGTTTTTTGGTGCTTTTTTTCTATGGAGTCCTGACAAATGCAGCTCAACTACACTGTGTAAGGTGGACCAATACATGCATGCCGTTAGCGAGGAATCCTTCATCACCTGTTCTTTGACGTGCTTGCTTTAGCAGAACATCCTTTTACCTGGGTCTGGGTCAGTGAAACATTTCCTTCACGAGTTTGCCCCAGCAAAACATCATCCTACATAACTGACTTTTAAAAGAACCCTTCCGTTTCTACTTCATGTGGAAGGAAGGAGAATGCTTTAGACTTCTTCCCCCGCTGTGCTACTGTTGCATCAAGACTTCAAAGGTCAGAGCTTTAACATTAAACAGTGCTAATACTAACATATCTGGAATCTATTTCTTCTTGTAAATTAAAAAAAAGATTTTTATAAGCTTCGGGGAATCCACTTGGTTCCACCTCTCACAGGTCAAGGGGGACTCCAGATAAGAACTGTCGCTCAATAGCCTGTTTCTTTCCTCACCTGCCTGTTCCTGAGGGTGGGATCTATTCCCCTTTCTCTGGTCCTGAGACCCATCCCCTCCAACTACCATGGGCTTAAAACTTTCAAATGTACACCCAACAAAAAGTTTTTCTCCCTTAACTTTATCTTCTGCCCCTAATATGTGAGTGTGTGTGTGTGTGTGTATGTATGTATCTATATATGTATGTATATATGCATATATACACATAGCCAAAGCACTCACTCACAGGTATTCTGGCCTAACCTCACAGACTGCTTCAAATGGGCCTGCACACTTCTACTTCTAGATGGTCCCACAGCCTAGACAGTAGGGAAACAACCAGCTCTCTCAGGACTTGACTAGCATCCAATTGTTTTAGAATCCCCAAAGATTATCAGTAGGAAGTTGTCAATTACATCACCCCTTATTCATTTATTATCAACAAAAAGCTGGGATGTTGGGTTTCAGACCCTGGACAAATGGCTGAAGTGCATATTTTACATACCACGGTGGACCCGGTCTCCAGGTTCTCCCAGCATCCCTCAGACCCTACCTGGAAAACTCCAGTTTCTATCCTGAACTTTCCAGCTCAGGGGCTGGGCTTCCCCTCCCCCAGACTCCCTCCAGAGGCTCTCTCCAAACATTTTGGTTCCCTCTTTTTTCTTTTCTCTTTCTCTCCCCCTTCCCCCCTTCCATTTGCCTCCCCATGGTGACGTCCTTCCCTGACCTCCTTTCTTGGGACCAGTGAACCCACTTGAGAATGTTTTCCCAATAAAACAGCCTTTCTGT
>JADRCD010188769.1:5377-50470 GCA_019843815.1 Montemys delectorum | reverse complement strand
TCCTACTACAAAAGCCTATACTCAATAAAACTGGAAAACCTGAATGAGATGGATAATGTTCTAGACAGATACCAGATACCAAAGTTAAGTCAAGAGCAAATAAACTATCTAAACAGTCCATATCTGCTAATGAAATAGAAACAGTGATTAATAGTCTCCCAACCCCCCAAAAAAAGTCCAGGACCAGATGTGTTTAGTGCAGAGTTTAACAAATGTTCAAGGAAGACCTAATACCAATACTCCTCAAACTATTCCACAAAATAAAAACAGAAGGTACTCTACCCAATTCGTTTTATCAAGCCACAATTACTCTTATACCTAAACCACACAAAGACATAAAAAAGAGAGAAAACTTCAGAGCAATTTCCCTTATGAATATCGATGCAAAAATACTCAATAAAATTCTTGCAAACCGAATCCAAGAACACATAAAAAACATGATCCATCATGATTAAGTAGGCATCATCCCAGGGATGCAGGGATGGTTCAATATTCGGAAATCAATCAACGTAATTCACTATATAAACAAACTTAAAGAAAAAAACCATATGATCATCTCATTAGATGCTGAGAAAGCATTTGACAAAATCCAACATCCCTTCATGATAAAAGTCTTGAAAAGATTAGGAATTGAAGGCCCATACTTAAACATAGTAAAAGCAATATACAGAAAACCAGTAGCCAACATCAAACTAAATGGAGAGAAACTTGAAGCAATCCCACTAAAATCAGGGACTAGACAAGGCTGCCCACTCTCTCCCTACCTATTCAATATTGTACTTGAAGTTCTAGCCAGAGCAATTAGACAACAAAAGGAGATCAAAGGGATACGAATTGGAAAGGAAGAAGTCAAATTATCACTATTTGCTGACGATATGATAGTATACTTAAGTGACCCCAAAAATTCCACCAGAGAGCTCCTAAAGCTGATAACAATTTCAGCAAAGTAGCTGGATATAAAATTAACTCAAGCAAATTAGTGGCCTTCCTCTACACAAAGGATAAACAGGCAGAGAAAAAAATTAGGGAAACAACACCCTTCACAATAGCTACAAATAATATAAAATACCTTAGTGTGACTCTAACTAAGCAAGTAAAAGATCTGTTTGACAAAACTTCAAGTCTCTGAAAAAGGAAATTGAAGAAGATATCAGAAGATGGAAAGATCTCCCATGCTCGTGGATTGGCAGGATTAATATAGTAAAAATGGCCATCTCGCTGAAGGCAATCTTTAGATTCCATGCAATCTCCATCAAAATTCCAACTCAATTCTTCACATATTTAGAAAGAGCAATTTGCAAATTCATCTGGAATAACAAAAACCCAGGATAGTCAAAACTATTCTCAACAATAAAGGAACCTCTGGTGGAATCATCATCCTGGACCTTAAGCTGTACTACAGACCAATTGTGATGAAAACTGCATGGTATTGGTACAGTGACAGTCAGGTAGATCAATGGAATAGAATTGAAGACTCAGAAATGAAGCCATACACCCATGGGCACTTGATCTTTGACAAAGGAGCTAAAACCATACAGTGGAAAAAAGACAACATTTTCAACAAATGGTGCTGGCTTAACTGGCAATTAGCATGTAAAATATTACAAATCATTCCTTTCCTATCTCCTGGTCCATAGCTCAAGTCCATGTGGATCAAGGACCTCCACATAAAACAAGATACACTGAAACTAATAGAAAAGTAAGTGGGGAAGAGTCTCGAGCACATAGGCACAGGGCAAAATTTCCTGAACAGAACACCAATAGCTTATGCTCTAAGATCAAGAATTGACAAATAAGACCTCATAAAGTTGCAAAGCTTCTGTAAGGCAAAAGACACTGTCAATAGTACAAAATGGCAACCAACAAATTGAGAAAAGATCTTTACCAATCCTATATGTGATAGAGGGTTAATATCCGATATATAAAAAGAACGCAAGAAGTTAGACTTCAGAGAACCAAATAACCCCATTAAAAATGGGGTGCAGAGCTAAACAAAGAATTCTCAACTGACGAATACTGAATGGCTGAGAAGCACCTAAAAAATGTTCAACATCCTTAGTCATCAGGGAAATGCAAATCAAACAAGCCTGAGATTCAACCTCACACCTGTCAGAATGGCTAGGATAAAAAACTCAGGTGATAGCAGATGCTGGAGAGGTTGTGGAGAAAGGGAAACACTCCTTCATTGTTGGTGGGATGGCAAGCTGGTACAACCACTCTGGAAATCATTTTGGAGGTTCCTCTAGAAATTGGACATAGTACTACCAGAGGACTTAGTATACCACTCCTGGACATATACCCAGAAGATGCTCCAAAATGTAATAAGGACACATGCTCCAGTATGTTCACAGCAGCCTTATTTATAATAGCCAGAAACTGGAAACAACCCAGATGTCCCTCAACAGAGAAATGGATACAGAAATTGTGGTACATCTACACAATGGAGTACTACTCAGCTATTAAAAACAATGAATTTATGAAATTCTTAGGGAAATGAATGGATCTGGAGAATATCATCCTGAGTGAGGTAACTCAATCACAAAAGAACACACATGGTATGCACTCTCTGATAAGTGGATATTAGCCCAGAAGTTCAGAATACACGAAGTACAATCTACAAACCACAAGAAACTCAAGAAGAAGGAAGACCAAAATGTGGACACTGCGTTCCTTCTTAAAAAAGGGGAACAAAATAGCCATGGAAGGAGTTGCAGAGACTAACTATGGAGCAGAGACTGAAGGACAGACAAGCCAGCCTGATATAGCTGTCTCTTGAGTGCTCTGACAGTACCTGACTAATACAGATGTAGAGGCTCACAGCCATCCATTGAACTGAATGCAGGGTCCCTAATGAGGACGATAGAGAAAGGACCCAAGGAGATGAAGGGTTTGCAACCCCTTAGGGTGAATATCAATATGAACCCCTCAGAGCTCCCAGGGACTAAAACACCAAGCAAAGAGTACACATGGTGGGACTAATTGCTCCAGCAGCATATGTATAGTAGAGGATAGCCAAGTCGGTCATCAATGGGAGAAGAGGCCCTTGTCCCTGGGAAGGTTCTATGCCCAAGTGTAGGGGAATGCCAAGGCAAGTAAGCAGGTAAGGGTGGGTTGGCGAGCAGGGGGTGGGGGAGGGTACAGGGGTTTGTTCTTTTTTTTTTTTTTGAGGGGAAACTGGGAAAGGAGATATTGTATGACATGTAAAGAAATATCTAATAAAATAAAAAGGTAAAATAAAAAAAGAAGAACCTGGAGGCCCCTGGGAGTTTAGAGTTCATGTGGAGTGGGGGGTGCAGGCATCCCCATGGAGACAGGAGGGGTGTGGAAGAGGGAAAAAAAGAGAATTATTTCAGGCATGTCCATCAATGATCAATAAGATAGTAATCTAATTATGTTTCTTCTGTTCTATTTAATTATTTTGCTGTTCCATTTTTATAGATATTCTCTGTTCACATATATAAGGGAGTTTTTTTTTTAATAACCTAGGGAAGTCATAAAAGGTTGTCCATTTTTTTGTTGTTAATCATTTTATTTGTTTATATATAAAGTGTTATGTCCCTTCCTGGTCTCCCTTTACAAATCCTGCTCCTGATCAGCCTCCCCTTTTACTCTAAGTGAATATTCCTCCATCTACTCTCTCACTCCCACCTCAACTCTCTAGCATCTTCCTACTCTGAGAGATCAAGCCTCCACAGGACAAAGTGACTAATATGTTAATTTTTAATAAACCAATCATTTCTCCAATGGCCATATGACTGGCCTGTGCTGTTATCTTTAGCCATAGTTCTGTTTAGGTCATTGCTACCAAGGTCCATATCTAGGCCCATAGTCCAGAGTCTTTGCTGTTATCTGTGGTTTGTATTCTTACCAATATCTCTACAGATATTTGTGGTCTCTGACACCACAATGTACATTTCTAGGCCTGAGGTCCTACAGTCAATGTGATCTGTATTGATGTCCATGACCTGTGATACCACTAAAGTCCATGTCGATACCCTAAGGCTTGGTTGTTACTTTAAATCATACTGTGGTCCATGGGTTCTGCTGTTACCTGGAGCCATATTGATCTAAGTGAACTTTACTGCCATAAGAGTCAAGGAGGATGTCAGGATCCGTGCTGATCCTGGTGACTATTTGGCCCATGGTCCTACTGCATCAGTGTCTATGTTAATTTCCATGGTATATGTATGTTCATGACTGAAGACTTGGAAAATTTCATGTTATGGACTGCAGCCTGAAACTTTGTTGATGTACATGGGCTGTGCTGACTCTGAGGGCCTTGTCTCTGTGGCCCTGCTGCATTTAGAACCTAGGTTTTTGTCTCTGCTAGAACTATAAACCATGTAGAACCCCATTATCTTTGCTCCTGATGCTTTAAAAATGATAGGATACTACTTTCCCAGTGATTTGAATGATTGCCAAGTACTATTTCCTTTCTTTTTTTTTTGGGTGCAGTGAGCTTTATTGATGGTATTCAAGAGAGTAGGGAGGGCTCCCTAGGCCCCTCCTGTTATTATGGGGTTCTGGGATGGAAATTGTGAGGGAGATGCTCAGAGTTGGGACAGGGACTCCTCAGCAACCGAGGGCCTCTCTCTTGCTCTCAGTGTCCTCGCTGGGGTGGGTGGTCCAGGGCTTCTTACTCCTTGGAGGCCATGTAGGCCATGAGGTCCACCACCTTGTTGCTGTAGCCGTATTCATTGTCATACCAGGAAATGAGCTTTACAAAGTTGTCATTGAGAGCAATGCCAGCCCCAGTGTCAAAGGTAGAAGAGTGGGAGTTGCTGTTGAAGTCGCAGGAGACAACCTGGTCCTCGGTGTAGCCCAGGATGCCCTTCAGTGGGCCCTCAGCGGCCTGCTTCACCATCTTCTTGATGTCATCATACTTCGCAGGTTTCTCCAGGCGGCATGTCAGAGCCACAACTGATACGTTGGGGATAGGAACACGGAAGGCCATGCCAGTGAGCTTCCCATTCAGCTCTGGGATGACCTTGCCCACAGCCTTAGCGGCACCAGTGGATGCAGGGATGATGTTCTGGGCAGCCCCACGGCCATCGCGCCACAGCTTTCCAGAGGGGCCATCCACAGTCTTCTGAGTGGCAGTGATGGCATGGACCGTGGTCATGAGCCCTTCCACGATGCTAAAGTTGTCATGGATGACTTTGGCCAGGGGAGCTAAGCAGTTGGTGGTGCAGGATGCATTGCTGACAATCTTGAGTGAGTTGTCATATTTCTTGTGGTTCACATCCATCACAAACATGGGGGCATCGGCAGAAGGGCAGAGATGATGACCCTTTTGGCCCCACCCTTCAAGTGGGCCCCGGCTTTCTCCATGGTGGTGAAGACGCCAGTAGACTCCACAACATACTCAGCACCGGCATCACCCCATTTGATGTTAGCAGGATCTCGCTCCTGGAAGATGGTGATGGGCTTCCCATTGATTACAAGCTTCCCATTCTCAGTCTTGACTGTGCCATTGAATTTGCCATGGGTGGAGTCATACTGGAACATGTAGACCATGTAGTTGAGGTCAATGAAGGGGTCGTTGATGGAGACAATCTCCACCTTGCCAGATCCAGAGCAGAAGACAGCCCTGGTAACCAGGCGCCCAATTCGGCCAAATCCGTTCACACCGACCTTCACCATTTTGTCTACGGGATGAAGCTGGCACTGCACAAAAAGACACAGCTGTCTCTGGAACAGGGAGGAGCAGAGAGCCGCCAAGTACTATTTCATTTCAGAAGTTGAGTGTTTGTTATTTTAAAGTTGCTATTTATATGCTTCTACTAGACAGATGTCTACCCTTCCCACATTATGTTAGGTATGTACAGCTGCAATATAATGGATATACTGTGGATAGGTAGAGTGTATTATTCTTCACTTTGCTCCCATTGCTTTTAAATTTGAACTTTTAATCATACTTTCTGGGTCACCAATGAGTTTCATTTTTTCTTGTTGCTTTATTTTGTCATAGTTTATATTATCTACTGTACATGTCTTTTTGTTCATGTCTTACCATCCTGCTCTCAACTTGGAGCATGCCTTTTATGAGACTATTCACAAAGATATTTATTTGGTTTATTTTGCTTTTTCTTTTTATATATTAGTTTGAAATTCATTATTTTATAATTTACCAGAACCCCTTTGTCATTTCTGCACTCAGTGCCTCATTGTATTAAATTTCATTGTATTCTCAGTGATTAATGCCCTCTTTAATTTTTTTAACCATTCTTATAACTATTCTTTGATTCGTTGTTTAGTATATTATTGAACATATTTTCACTTTAATCTATGATTCTCATGTTTGGAATATGTCCTTGATGTCTGCACATCTTTAGGGGGCAGGGGTCCTGATGTAATTTTCTTTTTCATTATCTTTTTTATTTCTTTATTAGATATTTTCTTTATTTATATTTCAAATGTTATCCCCTTTCCTAATTTCCCCTCCAAAAATCCTTATCCTCCTCCCCCTCTAACTAAGCAAGTGAAAGATCAGCATGACAAGAACTTCAAGTCTCTGAAGAAAGAAATTGAAGAAGATCTCAGAAGATGGAAAGATCTCCCATGCTCATGGAATGGCAGGATTTATATAGTAAAAATGGCCATCTTGCTGAAAACAATCTACAGGTTCAATGTAATCCCAATCAAAATTGCAACTCAATTCTTCTCAGACTTTGAAAGAGCAATTCGCAAGTTCATTTAGAATAAAAAGTAAACCAGGATAGCCAAAACTATTCTCAACAATAAAAGAACTGGTGGAATCACCATCCCTGACCTCAAGCTGTACTACAGAGCAATTGTGATAAAAACTACATGGTATTGGTACAGTGACAGGCAGGTAGATCAATGGAAGAGAATAGAAAACCCATAAATTAACCCACACACATTTGACAAAGGAACTATAACCATCCAGTGGAAAAAAGACAGCATTTTCAATAAATGGTGCTGGTTCAACTGGCAGTTAACATGTAGAAGAATGCAAATCAAACCATTCTTATCTCCTTGTATGAAGTTCAAGTCCAAGTGGATCAAGGACCTCCACATAAGACCAGATACACTGAAACTAATAGAAAAGGAAGTGGTGTAGATCCTCAAGCACATGGACACATTGGAAATTTTCCTGAACAGAACGCCAATAGCTTATGCTCTAAGATCAAGAATTGACAAATGGGACCTCATAAAATTGCAAAATTTCTATAACGTGAAGGACACTTTCAATAGGACAAAATGGCAATCAACAGGCTCAGAAAAGATCTTTACCAATCCTACATCTGACAGAGGGGCTAATATCCAACATATACAAAGACCTCAAGAAGTTAGACTCCAAAGAACCAAATAACTATATTAAAAATGGGGTACAGATCTCAACAAAGAAATCTCAACTGAGGAATACCGAATGGTTGAGAAGCATCTAAAGAAATGTTCAACATCCTTAGTTGTGGGGCAGTGAGTAGTTTTGACAGCCAGAGTCCAGGAGGGCAGCAGTCACCTCGAATCCCTGGAGACTCACTGAGCATTTGCTCATAAGGGACGGTAGGAATTTGGTGGTAGCTCGAAGGCCAATGGCTCAGATTTCAGCCCAGACCCCCTCACAGCTGCCCCTGCAGGAGATATGTGCTCTATCAGGCAGACACTGTCTCAAACTCCCAGCATTCTGGCTGGACCTTATACACAGTCATGTGACCACAAGCCAGGCATGCCATGCACCATACAATAAAAGGGGTGGTTTGCTCCATCCTCATTCTCTTACTCTTACCCTTCTCTTGCTCCTCACTCTCTCTTACTTCTCTCCTTTCGCTCTTACTTCCTCTTGCTCTCTCTCTCCTCTCAGCTCTTTGTTCTCTTCTCTGCCTTTCTCCCTCTCCTTTGTTTCTCTCTCTCTCTCCTTCCTCTCCTTTCCTTCTCTCTACCTTACCAGTATATCCTTCCTACAATAAAATAACTCATTCAAACATTGCCTCCTTTTTAATTAAGGTGCCATGCAGCAAACAGGTCAACCCCGGGGGAGAGAGAGAGAGACCCTGGCCTCAACAGCAGGCCCCCTGCCACCAGGGAGAGAGAGAGACTCAGCCAGGCTGGGCCACAGCCCAGGCCCCCTGCTTTTGGAACGACATTTAGTCATCAGGGAAATGCAAATAAAATCAACACTGAGATTCCACCTCTCACCAGTCAGAATGACTAAGATCAAAAACTAAGGTGACAGCAGATGCTGGCGAGGATGAGGAGAAAGAGGAACATTTCCTCTATTGCTGGTGGTATTGCAAACTGGTACAATCACTCTGGAAATCAGTGTGGTGGTTCCTCCGGAAATTGGACATAGTTCTACCAGAGGACCCAGCCATACCACTCCTGGGCATATACCCACAAGATGCTCTATCATGTAATAAGGACACATGCTCCACCATGTTCATAGCAGCCTTATTTATAATAGCCAGATACTGGAAACAACCCAGATGTCCCTCAACAGAGGAATGGATACAGAAAGTGTGGTACATCTACACAATGGAATACTACTCAGCTATTAAAAACAATGAATTTATGAAATTCTTAGGGAAATGGATGGATCTGGAGAGTATCATCCTGAGTGAGGTAACCCAATCACAAAAGATCACACATGGTATGCATTCTCTGATAAGTGGTTATTAGCCCAGAAGTTTGGAATACAGGAATAACGACCCACAAACCACAAGAAACCTAAGAAGAAGGAAGACCAAAAGGTGGACATTTCATTCCTTCTTAAAAAGGGGAATCAAACACCCACAGAAGGAGTGGCAGAGATTAACTATGAAGCAGAGACTGAATGAAGGACAAGCATATAGCTATCTCCTAAGAGGCTCTAATAATACCTGACTAATACAGATGTAGAGGCTCACAACCATTCATTGAACTGAGTACACTGTCCCCAATGAAGGAGTTAGAGAAAGGTTCTATGGAGCTGAAGGGTTTGCAGTCCCTTAGGACGAACAACAATATGAACTAAGTAGTACCCTCAGAGCTCCCAGGGACCCAACCACCAATCAAGGACTATACAGGGTGGGACTGAATGTTCTGGCAGCATGTGTATAGTAGAGGATTGCATAGTCGATCATCAATCGGAGGAGAGGACCTCGGCCCTGTGAATGTTCTGTTCCCCAGTGTAGGGGAATGCCAGGGCCAATAAGTGGGAGAGGGTGGGGCATGGGGATGGGGGAGGCAAAAGGGGTTTGTTCTTGTTGTTTTTGTTTGTTTGTTTGTTTTTTGGAGGGGAACCTGGGAAAGGGAAAATTTACATGTAAATAAAGAAAATATCTAATAAAAAAATAAAATGACTGAACTATCTTCAAAAAAATTAATTTTTCAGAATGAAGATGTCTCTTTGTGTTTAGTGTTGGCTACATAAACTTGAAGATATGACTTGAAGTCTCCAACACACACAAACACATACACATGGAGGTAGGATGTACACATATCCCATTTGTAGGGTGTCAGAGAAAAGGTATCTCAGAGGCTGACTTGATACATAGTGTAGCTTAACGGAAATTCTCCAGATCAGTGATAATTGCTATATCTAAGTAAAAGGTATACATAGAGCATGGACAGAGGATGTCACCAGCATATAATAACATGACAAGACTGCAGCAGGAGGCACTACAATGTTCACATATGTGGTATTCAGATGGGAGAGAAAGAAATGTAGAGCAACCTGAGAATTAGGAAAAGAGGTAGAAATGGAGACTGGAGGGTGGAAAGGAGAAACATGTCAGTGTTCAGCCCCACCATCTGCCGCCATGGTGAGTCTCAGCCTTAGCTCCTACTGACAGCCATGTCTGAGTCCATGGTCACAAAGCACCAGGAGTCAGTGTCAATATCCATGGTTCATATTACCACTAGAGAACATGGGGATATCACTGTCTGGGAACCACATGAATGTACAGGGGCAGTGCATAACAGGCCTCACCCCTCACTGGATGCAGTTCTCTAGAGAGCTAACTACATCTCTCACCACACGCAGCACTCTGGAGACCAGGAACAGTGCCTAGCCCAGGGACTGCATACAGTAGAGCTGGCCGTGGTGATAGACGTGTAGATGAGAGTGCCCCAGAGATGAGTGTGAAAGAGAAAACCCTGCCACTCATCTCTCCTGGGATGGCAAGAATATGGGAGAACTGTGTCATTCAAGATGTATGTGAAGGCATGGGTGCCTGTGTGATGCACTCTCCCTCTCCTCATTATTGCCTGCAGTAGCCAGGAGATCTGGTCCTACGGTCATGAGAGCACGACACCTAGCTCTGACCCTTACTGGTTATAGCCCTTAGGACAGCAGTATCTGAACCTCACTTTGTTAAGACAGTTGAGCAGGCCTTGATGGTGAAGGCAAGGGTGATTTTTCCTCAAAGATGTGAGAGCAGGAGGACAGTCCTAGCCCCTCACAGTCTGCAGCACTTGGGAGAATGGGCCTTGCACCCTGACAGCATGGTAAAGCTGGCTCTGGAGATATGTATGCAGGAGAGCTGGCTCCAAGAGTATGAGAGTAGAAGAACTGACCCAGCTTCCTGCCACTGACAGCATTGGGTAGCGTTTCTGGAGTACAGCTGGAGAATTCACCATGGTGGTGCTGATAAGGGAAATCTGGCAGGCTGAATGGCTTAACTACTATTGAAACACAGATCAAGGGCTCTGAAATGGACCCCCAAAGTCTAAATAATCTGAGAATAGTTGAGATATATGTATGAGCCAATCCTGCTGTTTCTATAGGGCAGGATACCATGACACAGAGCAATAACAGGATAAGAGCGAGGACTCTCAAGTAGGTTCCAATACTGATGGAGTCACAGAAGCCAGAGATGTTTCCACGGATACAAACCCAACAATGAAACAGGTCCAAACAAAGGAGATAAGGAACAGGTAGAGGAGATTACTGGATGAATGAGTCAGAGACCATGGCTGGGTGAATCTTGCATGTCACTGACTAAACACCTGGATGTTTCTTACTATACATTCAACGAAAGAGGCAAACTAATGATATCAAAACAAATACAGACTATATAATTTTGTCCCTGGACTAATGTTACAAGTACAGAGAGAATAGGTATTATCAATCTAGACTCATTTTAGACTACATGAGCATTTACGACATATGATGTTCTATTCTTCAGGTAATTAAAGATAAAGAAATTGAAAATTGTCTGAGTAAGTGTGGATGAATTCCCAAATCTTGAACAATGCATGCTGATTGAAGTACAACTTCAAAGTTAGCCTAAAAAATTAAAAGCTCTGCCCCACTGTGGGGTGACTGTTTTCTCCATTTTTTTCCCCTTGCTTTTCTCTTAAAAAGACATTACTGTAACAAGGTAAGTCAGTCTCCTTATGATTGGAAAATTCTTATATTACCTTTTTTTGATTTGTTTATTTTTAAAAAAGATTTATTTATTATATTTAAGAATGCTGTAGACACTTCAGACACTCCAGCAGAGGGCATGAGATCTCATTATGGATTGTGGGGAGCCACCATGTGGTTGCTGGGATTTGAACTCAGGAGCTTCAGAAAAACAGTCAGTGCTGAGCCATCTCTCCAGCCATGTTTATTTTATTTTATTTATTCATTTTACATCCCTTTTTTGCCCCCCTCCAAGTCACTCTCTCATACAATCCTTCCTCATACTCTTTTCCTTCTCAAAGGAGAAAGGAGAAGCCATCTTGCCTATCTCCTGACTCTTGCACAAGTCTATATGGGGATGCACACATCCTTTCCCACTGGGAACAGACAAGGCAGTTCAGCTTGAAGAACATATGTCACAGACAGGCAACAGCTTTTGGGACAGCCTCAGCTCCACTTGTTCAGGACTCACAGGAAGTCCAACCTGCACATCTAGCACATATGTGCAGTGGGCCTGTATGATGTTTGGTTGGTGGTTCAGTCTCTGAAAGCATAAGTGGTCCAGGCTAGCTGACTGTTGGGTGTCCTGTGGACTTACTATCTAATTTGGGGCTTGCATCCTTCTGCTAACTCTTCCATAAGTGTCCCCAAGCTCCATCCATTGTTTGTTTTTGGTCTCCTTATCCATCTGAGTCAGGTACAAGGTGGAGACTCTCAGAAAATAGACATATTAAACTCCTCTCTGCAAGCATGCCAGAGGATCATTAATAGTTTCAGGGACTAGTGCCTTACCCATGCGATGATTCTTAAGTTGAGCTCATCATTGGTTGGTCATTTCCTCACTCTTAGTTCCCTCCCTTGTGCATACATTACTAGTAGACAGGACCAATTGTGTGAGAAAGTTTAGTAGGTGAGTTGGTGTCTCTATTGGAACACTGGAGCTCCTGTCTGGGTCCATGAGATTGTCTGTTCATATTCCATATCCCTCATGATGTGAATCACAGCCATGGTCACCCCCATTGATTCTTGGGTGTCTCCTCTATCCTAGATCTCTGCCCTGTTCTCAAGATACTAATCACCTCCCCAACCCATCAGATGCAGTTTTCCATACATTCTCATGGCCATCCCTCTTGATGCTCCTCATACCTGATCCTGAACATCCAACATTCTGTTACCCATCCCCTGTCCCTCCTTGACCCCTCTCTTCTGAAATTGGACATATTCTACTGGAGGACCCAGCTATACCATTCCTAGGAATATACCCAGAAGATGCTCCAATGTGTAAGAAGGACACATGCTGCACCATGTTCATAGCCGCCTTATTTATAATAGCCAGAAACTGGAAACAACCCAGATGCCCCTCAAAAGAGGAATGGATACAGAAATTGTGGTACATCTACACAATTCACTACTACTCAGCTATTAAAAACAATAAATTTATGAAATTTTTAGGGAAATGGATGGATCTGAAGAATATTATTTGGAGTGAGGTAACCTAATCACAAAAGAACATACATAGTATGCACTCTCTGATAAATGGTTATTATCCCAGAAGTTTGAAATACAGGAAGAACAACTCGCAAACCACAAGAAACTCAAGAAGCAGGAAGACCAAAATGTGGACATTTAATTCTGTCTTAAAAGAGGGAACAAAATACCCATGGAAGGAGTTGCAGAGACAACTATGGAGCATAGACTGAAGGAAGGATATGCCAGCCTAATATAACAATCTCCTGAGAGGCTCTGACAATACCTAACTAATACAGATGTAGAGACTCACAGCCATCCATTGAACTGAGTACAGTGTCCCCAATGAAGGAGTTAGAGAAAGGACCAAAGGAGCTGAAGGGTTTGCAGCCCCTTAGGACGAACAACAATATGAACTAAGTAGTACCCTCAGAGCTTCCATGGACTCAACCACCAACCAAGGACTATAAATGGTGGGACTGATTGTTCTGGCAGCATGTGTATAGTAGAGGATTGCAAAATCGATTATCAATGGGAGGAGAGGCCCTCAGCCCTGTGAAGGTTCTGTGCCCCAGTGTAGGGGAATGCCAGGGCCAATAAGTGAGAGAGGGTAGGGTGGCAAGCTTGGGGAGAGGGGAGGCAACAGGGGTTTGTTCTTGTTTTTTTTTTTTTTTTTGTTTGTTTTTTGGAGGGGAAACTGGGAAAGGAGAAATCATATGACATGTAAATAAAGAAAATATCTAATAAAAATCAATATTTAATAGAAAAAATACATTTAGAAAAAAAAGAAGCTATTTTTAAAACAAGACTTCTTCACAGCCACTACCACAAGGTAAAATGACCAAAAACAATGCAGGAAAACAAATACAATGTAGAATAGATGGATCAGCATAACGTATTAAATTTAAAAAACAATGAGGATATGGAAGGTAATTATTTGGAAAAAAATTTAAAAATTATTTGGAATTCAAAAATTAAGATGACTTTCCTATTACTAATCACTTTTTGGGAGGTGAAGTGATCTTTTTCTGTATTGGAAATAAAGAGCCCAGGATCTCTGTGAACCTGAATATTGTTGAACCTTTAAAATGCAATCTTTACCATATAAATTAACTGTGGATCTGTTAAGAAGTATATAATTTTCGATAGAGCTGGACTAAGTATATTTTGGGATTTGATCTGTTTATTGATTCTCAAGACAATGGAAGCACAGGTCTTGTTTAGATATTCTTAACTGTCACTTCTGTGACTTAGTCCATACTCTATAAGGCCTGTGGATCTCAGTGACTATAAACATGAGACTGCCTCTCCCTGACTTGGACTTTGTAATACAGTGTTCTGTGTGAACTCCATAGCTCTGGCTGTGCTATTACTGGATGTCTCACTGTGAATTGTCTGATACAATTCACTGACATAACTTCTAATTGTGTCCACATAATCAGATTGTTGAAACTTTCCAAGGAACAAATTTGAACAAAAGGGGTTCCTTCCATGGATTCACAAACATGAGTGATATCATGGATCCTGAGAATGAATTATCCTCCTAAGTATTTACCGACCTGTGTTTATTACATGTTCTGTGGACACCAGTTGCAGAGCTCCAGGGAAGAAAGTATTTAAGTTTCCTCGAGGGCTCATGAGCAATCTGCAAATAAAATGAGTCATGAATATGAAACAAACCTCCTTTGACCAGAGAAATAAAAGCTGGTAGAAATTAGATGTGCTGATATGCATGGCACTTCACAATTCACACTTCCCAGGTTTAAGGCAGGAAAAATATGCTCATTTTGAGGGGAATCTTCTTCCTCCTTAACATTCCACTTCTCATTGCTAATTTCATTGATCCCAGGTGCTTTTGGAGAATACATTTGAATCAAGTCTCGGATGAAATTTTGGGATTATCTTGTTCCTTCATCCTTGCAGCAGTTCAGACACCTATTGAGAAAGATTATTTCAACCAGACTCTGAATGTCCTGTAAGTGATTTTTATTTTCTGTGTAAATGACAACTTTAATAATTCTTGCGTGCTCTGAGGATGAAGATTAGGCAAATTCTTGAGTCTTGTGTCCTGTTGCTATGTCTCAACACCAAGAAAGAACCTTAACTCCCTTACAAATTCAATCCTATTTTCTCCTTTAATTAATCCAGTGAAGGTTTTGGTTTTCTTCCAGGTGTCTTCTGACTTAGAGGCTGGAAGCTTATGAATAAAGGAATATCTACATTTATCCTTCACACAAAACCCTCCTAGTAACAGTTTATATTGCACTCTAGACAATGATGACTTATTGAAATAGGTCCCATAATATTTCATTGTTTTTTATTACAAGTACATGTAAATAAATCGTCATAAACTCTGCTGACAGTCCTTCCATAAGTATGTGCTCCTAGAGTAAATGCTGGTTTCAGTAATTTTTATGTCCCATATATTTATGAAGAACTTTACATACCTACAATCTCACTCTCTCAAGTTCATTGCATGTGGTCAGTTCTTGCCTTATAAAGCTTCATCAAGTTTGGAAAGAGAAGATTTTTTACACTCTGAAATTCATACTTTCTATGAATGTCTGGATGGATATATTTGTATGTATATGAGCAAAGAATATTTAGGACATGATGGGTCATGAGAATTTAGTGTTTTATAAGATAAAACCCGAAAGACCTGTGGCTTCGTGCTTCACAGAATTTATGTATAATCAGTGGCTTTCATGTTTGATAAAGTTCAGTGTGGCACTCACGCTTTAGAGTAAAACATATTTGTAACATATGGAATCCAACAAGATGTTTACATTGCTTGACTAGTGAGGCTATCAATAACAGTGGTGACTGCTTATATCCCTTGTCACTGGCATGGGTGACTGTGTGGTATTGGATAGTTGGAACACTTGAGAACCGAGATACAGGGGTTTTCTATTAGTTTTTTGGTTATTGTTTAAGAAACATGTCTTCTCTTTTCATGTCTAAGTTGGTTAATATCTGATCCTTTTAAGGTATTTATATCTTGTGGGAGTTTTTTTCAGTAACTTTAGTAAATATTAGTGCACATATTACCAATGTGGTCTCAATACACATTTTTGTGGACTGCTGATTGTTGTTTTAAAACACAGCCCTTTAGACTACTAGGTTACACAGACAGCTTAAGTAACTGATGTTTCCTAAAGTATAGTTGTAGGAAGTAGTTTGCGCATTGCACAAGGTCTACTCTCAAATTTCTATTGTGTATTAAAAATGTAAATGAGGTTTTTTTGTGTGTAGCAATAAAGAATATTCTAAAATGGCCTATTTCAATGATTATAGAATGAAAACACATCAGGGGTATAATTTTTAGTGAAAACCTGATTGTATTTACTTCAATTTATTCATTAAATATATAGTTGCACATTTAGTGTTTATTGATAAGATTATATCAATGACAAGGATGACACAGGAGATATTATTCTTTACATAAACAAATAAATACAATGTGGTGTTATTCCATTCTCACTGTCTTGTGGCCCAGTTTTTTTTACAAAAAGAGAATGAACATATTCTATAAATTTACACCAAAACCTTTTCTACTTTATAAGCATATAATGCTAGCACATACAAATATCTCTGCAATTTCCTTATTTTCCTAGTTTGCAGTAGGATGCTAGTGTTGTTTTGCTGTAACTGGAACGATTGTCAAAGATGTTTCCTAGAAATTAATTTATAATGATTTGAAGTATGCAGAGTGAATATATCACATTCCTTTGTAAATAGAAAGTAGGAGAATAATACTTGAGTGGTCGAAGAAGCCATTTATCTCTGCACTAAATACTTGACACTATTGTATACCTGTGCATTTGAAACGAGGATAATCTACAGCAAAGTATCTTATAAAACACTTGGATGTATTAGCCTCTAATGAACTAAATATTCCTTGCTCAAATACATATAAATTTATACATAGACGTGGATCATTTACCAAATGCATGTTTTATATTTGAATTTATTTAAAAATAAATTGTTGTCCATGTTATCTTCTGCCCCTGAGATTCTCTCTTCTATCTCTTGTATTCTGTTGGTGATGCTTGCATCTATGTTTCTTGACTTTTTTCCTAAGATTTCTAACTCCAGGGTTGTCTCCTTTTGTGATTTCTTTATTGTATAGCATAGTGCTTCTACTGCGTGCAAATGATCATGTATAGACACCTGTCCATAATTAACACTGTACTCTTTTACAGAAAAACAACTAAGAACCACAAATATGCTTTGGCATTGGTGTTTTCAATGGATGAAATTAACAGGAATCCTGATCTTTTACCAAATATGTCTTTGATTATAAAGTACACTTTGGGCCATTGTGATGGAGAAACTGCAACTCCTACACCTTATTTACTTCATACAAATAAAAGAAGTCTTATCCCTAATTATTTCTGTAATGAAGAGAGTATGTGTTCATTTCTGCTTTCAGGACCCAAGTGGGACATATCTTTAGGTTTCTGGCAATACTTGGACAACTTCTTATCTCCACGTGTGAGTTATCAAAGGCCAGCATTCTTACCATCATGTCCCTTTGAGGGAATTTGATAGATATTAAGAAAGTTAATGGATGACGTTAGACTGATACTTCTGTCAATCTATGTAGTTCCAGGATAACTACTAATCAGAAACATGATAGACCTTCTGCTAGGGGTCACCTCCAGAAGCTGACAGATACTAGAAAGGAGGAATAGAGGAGGCCATGAAGAATTGAGTCTGACTTGGTGGTAGAAAGAATCTTACAGCTTTTGCTGACTGGCAGTCAGAGTGTTTATTTATACCAATCTCATTAAGCAGAGATTGATTCATGTTGTTCCAAAACATAGAACATAACATTTCTGTCGCTAGATATGTGTTATCTTCATCTTGGTCCTAGGTTTAAATGATCATGAAAAACTGTGAAATAACACAATTATTATTAACAATCATGGTTGTGATATAAATTTAGTAATCAGTAATAAACTAGGATTGAACAGAAATTAATTTTACAAACATTTCTCTATAACCCAACTTTTAAGTCTCTGGAGTATGTTTCCCAAAGGCATGAAATACTATTCTTAGTCTGACAACTCATGACATTTCAGTGGCACTAGACAGGATGAAAAACTCCAATCTAGTCTGTGGAGTTAGTCATTTGATTACCTGTGAGGGTATGACAAAAAACTAAGAGTCAGAGTGAAAATTGTTATTTGACCTTCTGATCCATGTTGCAATAGTTATGATATATCATTTTCTTTAATAATATGATAATTATGTCATATCTTTGTGGAATATATTGCTATGTCTTATCTTGTTTTTTTCTTTTTTTTCCCTCATCATAAGATACAAGATTAAACCTTTACAAGTAAACATTTCTAAGAAAGAATGGCTATGGTGTTCTGATACCTCACTCTTTCATATTTTTCCACATGATTATCCGTCATTATTAGATGCTTTGTGTGAAGGAGATAAGTCCATTTAATCTAACTTTTTTTTCTGTATATATGTTCCTCAGGAGATACAACTTATGAGTCCCATATATTTTGCTCCAAAATTATCTGGGTATTTAGTAGGATGAGTTTTTCTAATGTGTACTTCTGCTAACACATTTTGGTTGCCAAATCTAGTTTACATTTTTAAATTTACTTTGATCTGATATTTGTTTTCTCAGGAGGCACAGAGACAGATATTGCCAGAGTATTTCAGAGCCTTAACCTAAAATGGAGATCTCTGGAATTTTTATGTAGTTCACAACCTGTAGTGTACAATTAATACCTTCAAGTAGTGCAATATAAGAATATCTTTTTTGAAAAGGTAAATCAGTTTTATGTATAGGACTTTCCTGTTAAATCTTAGAAGTATTTCTGGATTATGGCAAAAGTACCTTTTAAAAAATATTAGTCAAATATACCCAAGTTGTAAGTGTATTAAAATCCCTACAAACATTGAATACACAGATATCAAGACTAAAACAGAAAGCGAGAAAGGCAGTTATTGTAACACTTGAATACATTTTGTTACATCTTTGTCAAACAGTTTTGCTTGTTGTTCCCATTAGAAGTGGATGTGCCAGGCATCCACATTTGCTCACTTGAATCAGAGATGAGAGGAAAAGTCACAAGTAATCAACTGTTTGCAGGTAAATATGATCACAGGTTTTTTTTTCAACTGCACTATTCCTCATCCTACTCTCTGTGTTGTAGATCCTTCAGCTTACCTATGGACCTTTCCATTCCATCTTCAGTGATGATGAACAATATCAGTATCTCTATCAAATGGCCCAAAAGGACACATTTCTAGCATTGGCAATGGTCTCCTTCATACTTTACTTCAACTGGAACTGGGTTGGTCTTTTCATCCCAGATGATGATCAAGGCAATCAATTTCTCTCAGAGTTGAAAAAAGAGAGCAAAAACAAGGAAGTTTGCTTTGCCTTTGTGAAAATGATTTCAGTCGATGACCTTTCATTTAAACGAAAAATTGAAATGTACTATAATCAAATCGTGATGTCTTCCACAAATGTTATCATCATTTATGGGGAAACAGATGATTATTTTAATTTGATCTTCAGAATATTGGAACCTCCAGTTTTGCAGAGAGTATGGATCACCACAAAAGAATGGTATATCCCTACCAGCGAGAGCGACTTACCTCATGGCACATTTTTTGAGACGTTTACATTTCTACACCACCATGATGAAATTTCTGGCTTTAAAAACTTTGTAGAGACATGGCTCAATCTCAAGAGCACAGATTTACATTTAGTAATGCCAGAGTGGAAATATTTTAACAATGAAGCCTCAGCATTCAACTGTAAAATACTGAAGAACAATTCATCTAATGCCTCATTGGATTGGCTAATGGAACAGAAGTTTGACATGGATTTTAGTGATGGTAGTCATAACATATACAATGCTGTGTATGTAATAGCCCATGCACTCCATGAGATGAATCTGCAACAGGTTGATAATCAGGCAATAGAGAATCCTAAAGGAGTCACATCTCAGTGCTTGAAGGTAGAGTTTCTTCTGTTGGATGAGCTTTGGTGTCTTTATTTGCATAGCCGTTTAGAGTCTCTGAGATGCCCAGACTTAATGAAATAGGAAATACTTTCCAAAATAGATAGGTTTCTTAACATTTTTCCTTAAAAAAGGAAATCTAGAGATTGTTATGGATGTGAATGGAAAAAGAATTTACAGATTAACAATGAAAAGGTGTGGTTTTAACAGAGCACCTGAATATCCATCAGCACACCCCTTCAAATATTGGATATATACAGTCCTTTCACATGAATTTTCTCCATGAAGAAAGATGAGTTTTTATATTTGTCAATTATATGGTAATCATTTTAAGGAATAGTTTTCATTAGGGTTCTCCAGTGATTCTGCCACCAGTGTGGGCTCTGGAGAACTTATTTGGTTTTCTGAGAGAAGTTAAAGAAGATATAGGCTAGTATTTGTTTCCATCTGTAGAAACATGTTCATATGTGTGAATGTATCTTTCTCACTCTGTATATGTATATGTTATACGCTTTTTCTATATCTTGTTTATATTTGTGTTGTGTTGAACATGCAGTTTTTCTCTCTGTATGACTGTGAAAGTGAGCAACAATTTTTCTATGTATGAATTTCTTTCTATAAGTGTGTTTGTTTATATATGTGTGTATGCTTCTTTGTTTTTTGTCAGAGTATGTGTCTATGTACATTGTATGTATTTTGTGAGTGTTTAGATACATTTATACGTATTTGTATTTGTACCTGCTTTACTGTGTATGTGCCTGCCTATTTGTGCTTGGCATGGACTTTGCCTGCCTTTTTG
Source organism: Montemys delectorum (assembly GCA_019843815.1). Taxonomy (NCBI): domain Eukaryota; kingdom Metazoa; phylum Chordata; class Mammalia; order Rodentia; family Muridae; genus Montemys; species Montemys delectorum. Next base: position 29,853 of record JADRCD010188769.1, on the reverse strand, counting down.
TCATTAGCTGTGAGTGTAAGTCTCTCTGTGTGTCAATATCATTCAGGGCTGGTTCTTATATATTTATGCCACTCGCCATGTATTGCTGTCTGTCTCTGTGTATGTGTCTGTTCGTATATATACCAGTGTATGTATTTTTGTGATTTCATATCTGTGATTTTAGTTGAGTGCATTGTATTTCTTTTATGTGCCTGAATGTTTACATATGTGTGTCAACATGTATGTATATTTGTGTGTAAGTAAGTGTATGTCTGTATTTTATGTGTGACTTGGAAAGACATGAGCCTTTCTCTGTGTTAATTTGTGTATGTATGTGCGTGTGTGTTATGCTTATCTGTCTTTGCTTCTGCATTTTTCTGTTTGTGTTTAGTAGTCTTCACTGAGAGTACTTAAATTCTTGAAATATTAAGATAATTTCATTTATCCAATTGCATTTGTGGTTATTTCTTTCATTCTTTAAATATATTTGCCATTACTATGAAATCAGAATACATTTTATAACTTGAAGGAATGGTATCTACATTATAATGCAATGCTTGTCTTTTAGGTAAACTCCTTTCTGAGAAAGACACACTTCACTAATCCTCTTGGGAACAAAGTGATTATGAAAGAGAGAGTAATTCTGCAGGAAGACTATGATATTTTTCATTTTGGGAATCTTTCACAGCAGCTTGGGATTAAGGTGAAGATTGGAAATTTCAGCCCATATTTTCCACATGGTCAACACTTTCACTTATATGTAGACATGCTTGAATTGTCCACAGGCAGTATAAGGGTGAGTGTGTACTAAATTACTGATTTATAGTGCACAGTGGAAACACTGTCAAGTGGATATGTGGCAACATATTAAAATGAAAAATGTTGTCACATCAGGAACCAAATTCTAGGCTTCTTATTATGTTTCTTTTTTTCATTTTTGATATTTTTACCAATTCCTTGAAAATTTCAAGCATGTATAGAAAATATCTTGGTCATATCAGAAACATTTTCTGAAATTTAATGAACACAAAACTGTTCTTAACCACTGTTTGATATTCTTTCCTTTAAATTAATTTTTTTCCTATCGTTGTTATTACACAGTAATCTCCTCACTTACCTTAAACCACTGAAAAGGGTATTCATAGGAGAGAGACTAATGTTACTGCTATGAAAGACTAAGAGTCATAATTGCTAACTAACCCTTGTCATTATATCCAAAAATGTTTTCTCACATAATGTTTTCTCACACCACCACGTTCACAAATGAACATTATTACAGAAATTCATATTCACAGAAACATCACTTTTAAATAAATTTGAAGCCCATGTACACTCCTCCTTTCAGCTGTAGGACCCATGCAGGTCCTGCATGTGATACAAAATTCTCTGTGAGTTCACCCATGGAACTGTCTTGCTTTATTTAGAGGGCCTAGTTTCCTTGATGTCCTCCATCCCCTCTGGTTCTTACATTCTTTTAGCCTCTTTGTCTGCAGGGTTCCCTGAGTCCTGAAGGGAGGGATTCTATGGAGACATTCCATTTAGGACTGGGTGTTCCATGTACTCTCACTCACTGTCCATTGTGTGGCTGTGGGTCTCTGTCTTTGTTTTTCATCTACTGCAGGAGGAAGCTTATCTCTAACCCAGAAGCTATGTCCAATTGATAATCACTCACAACTGAAAAATTAGTTTCCCTTAAAGGATTCTCATTATAGATTCAAAACACTGTTAAGGTTTAAACACCCATGCTCATCAGTACCTGGCCAACACAAAACACTCAGTGGTAGGAAAATGGTTTGTCATAGCATTTTAATAAAGTCTTAGAGGTCCTTTGCATATAAAAAAAATAAATTTGAAGAACCCCTTCACTCTTTTAAGTAAGATGAACAGAAGGTCAAAGGAACCTATAGACAGCACTAGAACAACAGACAGAGAAATGGCTATTAAAACACCTCAAATACAGCAATAACAGCAACCAGACAAAAGTAACGAATAATGTTCAGCTATATTTGAACATTTGTTTTAATATTGTCTAAATGAAATTAAAGACAACAAGGCTGGTTTACTTTTTTGAGATGTCCCTAAGTTGCCTGCAGAGGTTAGGAAGACACTTTCATATAGAAGAGGCAAACTTTTCATTATTTAAAAAAATGGAGGAATACATTATAATGTCAAATAAGAGGGAAAAAGGAAATTCAAAAAAAAAACTTTTGTGATATTTATGGAATAATTCTTGTCAAAAATACCTACCAAAAGAACACAATACACAATAGAAAGGTCATTCTCTGAACAGGGAGATGTTTTTTGAAATTGTGATTGTTTTATTCATTGAAAATAGCATATTATTCTCACATTATATATCCTAATTACAATTTCTTTTCCATCTACTGGGATGTGACCAATTCTCAGTTTTGCTGGCAAAATATCAGAGTTAATACTCCTATATCCTTCCCAAATGCCCTTTCCATCTGATCCGCACTCTGTCTCTCATTAGAAAATAACAGGATTCTATGGGAGGATAATAAAATAAAACAACACTAAACAAAAACTAAGATATCATAATAGGACAAAATTTTTATAACACATTATGGTAACTAGACATATGAAATGGTATTAAGTGAGGGACCAAGAAATCCTATTTCATATCTTATATAAACTGTAGTGATTTAAACATGAGTGAGAGTTATTTCCATTTTAGTACTAAGATTACTTTATTTTTGAAAGTATAATTCAAAGTATAAATTGAATAATCAGAATCTCTGGAATTATTGATGCCAATTATTTATTCTACATGTGCATGTGAATAAGTATAATAACGTGCTCCTATAAACTATTAGTCTTGAACTGTAAAAGGAATTCCTTGGACACAATGATGTTATATGTCAATGGGAATTCTACATAAAAACCTGAAATAGACTTCCCTTTTCAATGCCAGCCAAAACCCAAAAATCTAGTAGTTAAATACTGTTGGTATCTTCATTTATCACTGATTAACGATAACATAATTCCCAAATGCAAAGGACAGTAGGTGAATTTTTGTCACTCACAGATGCCCTGTTGCCCTAGCTGGAAATTAATCTCATGTAAATTGAATGTCCCCAGGCTTTGGGAGCAAAAGTGTGAAAATAAATTCACATTGACATTTGTGCCACATGAGACCAACTCACTGCTTCCACTTGACTGTTCCATCTATTGTAGACAGGATTTCTTGAGGTTTCTGGGATGAGACCAATTCTCAGTTTTGCTTGCAAATATATGAGAGTTAATGCACCTCTACAGCTGCTGATACTCATGAATTGCTCATTCTTTTTCCTGCTTTGTATTGGTGTCAACTCTGTATTCATTCGGTCAGAACATTATTATTTTATGGAGTTGTACTTCTTATAATATATTTAAGGAAGCACTAAATGACCATAAATGAGATTTAGATACTCCTTATGTGTTCAAGTGGCACACTGCATGGGCAGATAATCCATCATTTATCATAGTATACTTTAATATTTTATATGAAGAAACAGTAAGTAAATAACAAGAGTATATATTGTAATTAACTATGTTTACCTTTGTGTCTTGAATAGGCCTGATATATAGTAGGGCTTTTATTGAAAGATTTTCAATCATACTCATAACATTCAACTGGTATACTTCTTAAAAGAGGCTAGAAAAAAAACCTAGTATTTATTATCAGTGTTCATTTTCAAGTTGTATAAGCTACCTCTTTCCTTAGTTCTCACACTTAAAACATCAGTGCATAACCTAATTCAGGCAATGAAGTAATGAAGAATTATCTTTTGACATACATTCTTTCTCAAGACATTCAGAGCTCTTATTCTGAGCTTTCACTGCATGAAACACCATACAATTATTATCAGGCCATCTTAAGTATTGCTTTAGGCTTGAATATTCTTTCCCTATCAAAATTTTCCTCTTCCAGGTCATATTTCATTAGAGTTGTTTTCTAAGGAAAGGTGATCTTAAGTTTTCTTACAAACCTCTATCTTAATTGTGAGCAAATGAACACATTAAGATTCATGCTTAAATAAAATAGTTGTAAAAATCAGTATTTTACAACCTATTCAGAATGTAATACTACATTAACAATTTTGAATAACCATGGCAGTGGTCTGAATATGACACTATAAGGTAACATGTCTATCCAAAGTATAAACTGATTATCCTTTGGTTCTTAAAAACATTAACACCTTTAGCTTAATACAAATAAGATACATACAGCCTTACTACTAAACCTGACCTTATATTACTGTTGTTTATTACTTTTGTAGGGTTGAATACAGAAAGTACTATGTATTAGGCTAGCAGCTACCCATGAAATATACTCCCATTTTTATTGTGATTTTTCTATTTGTGGTTTTTTTCTAGTTTTTATATTGAATATTTTATTTATTTACATTTCAAATGTTATCCCCTTTTCCTGTTTCCATCTGCAAACCCACTACACCATCCCCCAATATCCTGTTTCCATGAGGGTGTTCCACCTACCCTCTCCTGCCTCTCTACCCAAGCATTCCTCTACACTAGGATAAAAAGCCTTCACATGACCAAATGCCTCCCTTCCCATTAATGCCAGATAGGCTCCTTCAACTCTTTTAGTCCTTCCCTAGACACCTCCATTGGGGTCTCTGTGCTCAGTCTAATGGTTGACTGTAAGCATCTGTATCTGTATTGGTCAAGATCTGGCAGAGCCTCTCAGGAGACAACTATATTAGAGTCCAGTTAGCAAGCAACTCTTGGCATATACAATAGTGTGGAGGTTTGATGTCTGCTTGTGGGATGGTTCTCCAGGTGGATTAGTCTCTGTGTGGCATTTCCTTTTGTCTCTGCTCCACTCTTTTTCCCTGTATTTCCTTTAGACAGGAGCAATTCTGGGTTAAAATTTTGGAGATGTATGGGTGGCCCCATTCCTCATCTGTGGGGCCATGACTAACATCTGGATATGGTCGTAGCAGTGTTCCCTTCCCATCCTGGGGTATTTCAGCTAATGTCATCCTTGTGGGGTCCTGGGAGGCTCTTGCTTTCCTGGCATCTGGGGCATTCTGGTTGCTACCCACAGTTCCCCATCCTTGATTGCTACACACCTCTGTTCAATTTCCTTACCATCCTTACATCTCCTCCATCTTCTCCCATACCTGATTTTTCCATTATTTTTCTCCTCTCCCTCTTCTCTTCCTCCCAGGGAGAATTTATTCCAGGGATATAAGCATAGTTCAATATTTGCAGATCCATTAAGGGCAATACACCACAAAATACAGAATTACATTATTTTCCAAAAATGTTCAGAAATGTCTCTTAACCAAGTCTAACATTCATTCAGAGATAAAGAAACAAAAGAAGAGATAGAACAGCAGGAAAATCCGAAATAGTTTCAGGTAGTTTTTGTGGTCATGTTTTTAACCAAGTACTTTAGAGGCAGAGATCTGAAAATGTTTGTCTGTTTCTTGCCAGTCTGCCCTATATTGTGAGTCCAAGCCAGTCATGCATGATATGGAGATACTACCTTAAAATAAACGTATATAAAGTACAAAAGAAAGCCCATATTCCTAATTCTAACTCAAAATTGTCTTTCAAATATTATAAAGGTTTAACATAAATTTAAAGAAAATGTTAGGGAAAAATGGATAAAATATACTCTGATCTTCATTGGGAATATTAATCTACCGGCACTTCATGGTAGGATCCTGTTTGAACAATATCAAAAGCATAGGAAGAATTCTTTAAATCTTCAATTAACTTTTAACAACTTAATTTTTATCCAGTTTTTCCAATATTTGCAGCCTTGTAGAGCATTTTGACTTCATGCATCTGTCCATATTCAAAGTCACTACATACAGATTATCATTTCCAACAATATTAAACCAGTGTCTGCATAGTCCTCTGTGTTTTATGTACAGTTTCTCATGATTTGTAATGGAAATTTATTCAAGGTTATATTTGTTATCTGCAATTAAAGACATATTTTCCTTTTTTTAAGATTCTTCCAATTCAACTTGCTTCTCTGTTGATTTAATTATACTTTGATCATAAGCAAAGTGAGGAGAAAATGGTGATTTGACATATGGCTTATAGTCATAGAAAGAAAAGTGTGGATATCTGGAAACTGGAACTAAATCATAGCTCTTAAATGAACACTACTTAGTGGCTCAATTGTCCATAGTATGATAGGCACTCCTATGTCAATTACCAATTAAGAAAATGCTTCAGGCAGCCAGTCCTACAACATCCAGAGGACGATCCACTCCCAGGCACTCTGACACTCTCAGGATCAGAGGTGAGGAGGACCCAACATCTGTCCCAACACCAGGAGTAACTGGGACCTGCTAGACTAGGCACTTAGGAACTCTGCCAGCAGAGTGGCTTGGGTTCCTTCCAGTCTCTCTGGGCTGGTGTCCTGAGCAGACCTTGGGCCCAGGCTCCACAGCCAGTCCCACAATACTGAGAGGAAGCTGCTGCACTCCCAGGTGCTCTAATAAGCCCAGGGTCACAGGATCCCAGAATCACAGAGTCACAGAGAATGGGTGACTCTGAGGAGTTCTGACACAACCAGGATCACAGGAAGGACAGGTTCCAGTAAGAATTAGCAAGGGCAGGTAGCACTAGAGATAACCAGATGGAGGGGGCAAGTGTAAGGAAATAAACAACACAAACCAAGGTCACTTGGCATCATCAGAACCCAATTCTCCCACCATAGCAAGTCCTGGACACACTACCACACCAGAAATGCAGGATTCAGATCTAAAATCACTTTTCATGATGTTGATACAGGACTTTAAGAAAGACATAAGTAGCACCCTCAAAGAAAAACAGGAGAACACAGGTAAAGAACTAGAAGCTCCTAAAGAGGAAACACAAAAATCCCTTAAGGAACTACAGGAAAACACAATCAAACAGGTGAAGGAAATGAGCAAAACCATCCAGAATCTAAAAATGGAAATAGAAACAATAAAGAAATCAGAAAGAGAGACAACCCTGGATGATCCAAAACCTAGGATAGAAATCAGAGGTCATAGATGCAAATGTAGAAGAAAACTTCCCTAACCTAAAGAAAGAGATGCCCATGAACATACAAGAAGCCTACAGAACCCCAAATAGACTGGACCAGAAAAGAAATTCCTCCTGTAACATAATAATCAAAACACCAAATGCAGTAAACAAAGAAAGAATTTTAAAACAGTAAGGGCAAAAAGGCAAGTAACATATAAAGGCAGGCCTATCAGAATTATGGCCAACTTCTCACCAGAGACTATGAAAGCTAGAAGATCCTGGGTAGATGTCATATAGACCCTACAAGAACACGAATGTCAGCCCAGGCTATTATACCCAGCAAAACTCTCAATTACCATAAATGGAGAAAACAAGATATTCTATGACAAAACAAAATTTACACAGTATCTTTCCACAAATCCAGCCCTACAAAGGATAATAGATGGATAACATCAACATAAGGAGCAAAACTATACCCTAGAAGAAGCAAGAAAGTAATCTTTCAACAAATCCACACAAATCTAATTCCACCTCTTACAACAAAAAACAACAGGAAGTGGCAATTATCTTTTCTTAATATCTGAATATGAAAATTAAGATTACCAACAAATCCTAAGCAATTGAAATCCAAAAATATGAGGAATTAGAAATTTGTTGATTGTCATCCAATGGCCTCTCTAATTTGGTAATTGAAGAAATAAGTCCAATATTGTACAATCTATATATACTTTCAGTTTGTTTGTGACAGTGTCCTGCTGTGCATAACATAAGGGTCTTGAAATCTTCTTCTCCTATCTCAGCCTCTCAATTAGTAGTATTGTTTATTTCATGTTTTTACGCTATACTATGGTTTTCAGAACAGCTTATATATTTCAAATGTATTTATATACCCAAGGGAGGCATAGCCTATTAACTTGGGAGGTGGCTTGCAAGAAAGAGGACAACAAAGAGTGAGACTGAATGCTTTGCTTCACATTTGTAGCTCTTGTACCAAGTTTGAAGAAGAGGACTTTCCAAGTTACTCTTTCTCTGAGATGAAGGCTTTTCCAAATTATCAGAGCCAATGAACCAGATTCTTACCCACACCTAATGTCTGTGCCACCCTCCAAGCAGAACCACTGTTCATTGAAACAGTTGGTCAATGACTTTATGGATAGACTATCTTAATACACACACCATTTCTTAAATGAATGTAACATGTTCTCTGTGGCCTGAGAATAAAGTCACTCACTCAAGTCAAATAGTTTTGACTATAGTAGGAAGTCTGTATCTAAAAAACGTGCCTACAATTCATTCCTTGGTGCAACAGAAGTGTCAGCTAGCTTAGCTATGATGGAGGTAAAATCCTTCGGTGATTTGAAGGTCATTGAAGTACAAACTTATTACAATGAAATCCAATGTCTAAAAATTGTTCTTATTTTGGGCTTGTACCACAGAAAGAGCCAAGATTTTAAACTCTACTAAATACAAAACAAACAAACAAAAAGACTTTACATATCTATGTTCATTTAAGAAAATACTAGTAGTGATATATTATTTTGAAATATACAGTTAATATGTTTGGAGTTATGTGAAATTTATACTAAGAAAAACATATGTATTTGCAATATTACTGTAGAGAAGCATCTACATAATTCTGTTAAATTGATTGTTTTATATCAAACAACTTTTATAATACCCATTTTTATTGTTATAATATTTTATAAATTTTAAGTTATATGACAAAAAAGATATTGTAGGTATTGAAGAGGGGGTCTCTGGGAGGAGTTGAGGTACAAAAGGGAAACAAGAATGTGATTTAATTCTAGTTACTTAAAATGTTTTTAAATGTTAACAAATTCAGACAAATTGAAATCATGTAAGTTTTCTCATCATAATGCAATAACAATTAAAAAAAGAAAAAAGAAAATGCTTTAAAGATATGAGGACAGGCTAGTGTTGGCTGAGAAAATATCTCAATTAAAATTTTGTCTGTCTGTTCACAGCACTTAGTGCAAAATTGAAAATAATTAACTAAAAAATGCCAGATTGCCATTTCTGTAGTTTTTGCACACAGCTCATTATCAGCTCTTTTTCCCGAATTACTAGACTGTCAAAGCTATCCAACATTTCTTCAACGCATTTCCAATACTGATAGCTGGTAATTAAACAATGGACAGGGTGAAATTTCAATCACTTGGTGTGCATAAAATGAGCTTATTGAAATCTTAATGTGTCAATATAAAACATAAAAGAAATATCTAAAACTCATGATCATTATGTGTCTAATTTTTTTCACAGATGCCATCCTCTGTGTGCAGTGCAGATTGTAGTCCTGGATTCAGAAGATTCAGGAAAGAGGGAATGCCAGCCTGCTGTTTTGTTTGTAGCCCCTGCCCTGAAAATGAAATTTCTAATGAGACAAGTAAGTGTTTGCTGCTCTGAAATATCCTGCAAATATATACTCCTCTTATACCACACTGGGATGATGAAATCAACTAAACACCAACTACGAATAGAAAATATATTATGTATCTAATTTAGTAGTTATAGATATAAAAATCATTAACAAAATCTTGGAAAAACAAAGAAACATACCTTGTGCCTTGACCCACATATTAACTCATTTCAAAATTGTGGCAGTTTACATTTCACAAAGAAATACTTCAGAAAATATAAGTGCAATTTGACGGAATTCTGCATAAGATTTTCTGAATAATTAATCTACTGTAAAACTACATATACATTAGATTTTAGTCACAATTTTGAGAGTATTAATTTAGTGATATGACATGAATTTATCAGTCTTAATATTTATGTACTGTATGTACACAGAGTAGCCCAGGAAGAACCGAATATAATATCTAATCTACTGGACTAGATCATGAAACCTCTAGGTACAAAATCTATGTTCTCTGTAAGATTAACACAGAAGACAAAAGTATTTACAAATTTATGAAAGATGTTAAGTATGCAATATTCAGAGAGACATGATCAAAGTCATGTGTAATATGAATCCAGGCAGTAGTGGAAAAGAGTTGACCCATGATGTTACCATGTTGGGAATTACAACTTAAGAATGGGGTACTATTGCTCAACACAAACCATCTGGGTTACTACTCTTGCTCGAGGACTACTCTGTTACATGGTGCATTATGTTTCTCAATACTGATTTCATCCTTGAGTATATTCATAGACACTGAGTCTCATAAGAATGAGGATGAAGTGCTCAGCATTCCAAATGAAGAAGGATCCACAGTGAAGGAAATTTTAGTAAAAAGTATGTAAAAAGTTTTGTCTTCCTTCAGTGCTAATACTAGTGCATCTCATGAACAATAATCAGAACTTTTGTTTCATTATTCCCAGATGAGGAAAATCTTAGGGCTTATTTCTTTAATATTTTCTACTTTTCAAACATAAACATTGTATTTCCTCTCATTCTTTACCTTATTCTTATAACTTATGACAGAAAAACTTAAACTCAATAATGCAATTGTTACTTTTACATGAACACATACATATAAATATATACAAATACACATAACCTATTTGTTCAATTTAATGTTGTTTCCATGTCAATGAGTTTGAACTAGTGTATTTTTGAGAAGCTATTTTAGATCTTATACCAGTAGAAATCAAGGGTCTCAGAGTGTCATAGGGAATGACTCTAAAAGAGTCAACAATATCAGAAAACAGTGAGTGTAGGATTTTTTATTTATAAAATATATCCAACCACATCTATTTGATGTCAACATAGAACCAAAAAATAGCTTAGGAGATCTTTGCTTTCTGATAACATTATAAATTGCCCCACCCTATGGGGTATTCAGCAGGGACATAAGGCAGGGAAGAGAGACTGAGGTGGGACAAGAGACATGAAGAATGAGAGCAAGACAGGTGTCTTATTAAACTCTGAAAAGTTTACTTCAGGGATGGCAATATAATCATAAACAGGAGGAGGCTTCAAGGAGCAGGAAAGAGCCATGCGGGCTTTCTGAAGTCAGGTGGCAATCTTCAGACTCTGGAATCAGTGGTCCCAGTGTCCTACACACCCACTAATATTCTTACTGTTTGACTACACAAGTTCTCTCAGGGCTGTATGTGTAAGCTAGTACATTTCCACAAACACTCACAAATATTCTTACTGTTAGATTACACAAGCTCTCTCAGAGCTGTACGTGTAAGCTAGTGAATTTCCACAAGGCCATGTTTAAGGCTATGGATTCCAGCAATAAATGACATAATCAACAAAGTTAAATAGACAAAGGAATAATTGCTTGGTTTTATTTCCCTTAAATCTTTATGAACATTAAGAATTGAAAGCAGTGCTGTGCAGCAATATCCTTCACATTTCATTCTCAGCATCAAAGGCCACAGTGCAAGGTTTCTTTCACCATCCTTACTTGAAATACCTTGTCAATAATATTTCTAAAGCAGCACTAACTAAACCTTCCTTTGGATATCAGATATGGATCAATGTGTGAATTGTCCAGAATACCAGTATGCCAACTCAGAGCAGAACAAATGCATTCATAAAGATGTCACTTTTCTAAGCTATGAAGACCCCTTGGGGATGGCTCTTGCCTTAATGGCCTTCTGTTTCTCTGCATTCACAGCTGTGGTACTTTGGGTCTTTGTGAAGCACCATGACACTCCTATTGTGAAGGCCAATAACAGAATCCTCAGCTACCTTTTACTCATATCACTCATGTTCTGTTTTCTGTGCTCCTTTTTCTTCATTGGCCATCCTAACAGAGCCTCGTGTATTTTACAACAAATCACATTTGGAATTGTATTCACTGTGGCTGTTTCCACAGTTCTGGCCAAAACAGTCACTGTGGTTCTGGCTTTCAAAATCACAGACCCTGGAAGAAGACTGAGAGACTTCTTGGTATCAGGGACACCCAGCTATATCATTCCCATATGTTCCCTATTCCAATGTATTCTGTGTGCAATCTGGCTAGCAGTTTCTCCTCCCTTTGTTGATATTGATGAACACTCTCAGCCTGGCCACATCATCATTGTGTGCAACAAGGGCTCAGTCACTGCATTCTACTCTGTCCTGGGATACTTGGCCTGCCTGGCCCTTGGAAGCTTCACTGTGGCTTTCTTGGCAAAAAATCTGCCTGACACATTCAACGAAGCCAAGTTCTTGACCTTCAGCATGCTAGTGTTCTGCAGTGTCTGGGTCACCTTCCTCCCAGTCTACCATAGTGTCAAGGGCAAGGTCATGGTTGCTGTGGAGATCTTCTCCATCTTGGCTTCCAGTGCAGGGATGCTTGGATGCATCTTTGCTCCCAAGATCTACATCATTTTAATGAGACCAGAGAGAAATTCTATCCAAAAGATCAGGGTAAAATCATATTTCTGAACAAATATTTCAGGAATTCTGTCAAGTGTAAAGTTGGTACATTTCCATCAAATATTGGGTTATATTGCCCGTATCTAGTTTTAGAATCACTCGCTGTGATTCGTCTAGTGATATCTAGAAGTATCCTATTTGTGTATTTTGCATACATTGTCCATAAAATCTTGCACTTATTCACCTGCATCATTTCCTCTGACAGAACTAAAATTCTCAAATTATTATTACAATTTTATTAATCAGTTTTGCTTTCATGGAGATTTTCCCCTGGCAACTTCCACTAACAGTTGATAAGGCAGTTAAATCCATGACATTGGATAGAAAATGAGATCCAGGACAGACAGTGCTACACATAGAAACCATCAATCAAATAAAAAAAATCAATCAGAGAAACAAACTAACTTAATAATCAGTAAAGATGAAGTCATAACATATTTTCAGATTTCTAGTAGGAGTACATATGTGACAGAATACTGCCTGTTTTTTCAACTGTTCTTCAAGTTATTGGCCAGTAGTAAAAGGAAGAAATGTCTCCTTTCTGCCCTCAAATCCCAAAATATTATATCTAAAAATGGACAAAAGCCACGAGCCCTTGTTGATGAATTGGTAATAGTTGCAAGAAGCAGACAAGGAGGGCAACCCATAGGAAGAACAGCAGTCTCAACTAACCTAACAACCCACTAACAACCAAGATCTCTCAGACACTGAACCTCCTAACAAGGCAGCACACATCAGCTGATATGAATCCCCCAACAAATATGTAGCATAATACTGTGTGGTCTGTCCTCAGTGAGAGAAGACACATCTAACCTCCAAGAGATTTGAGGTCCCTGGGATTGGGAAGGGCTGAGTGTTGAGGAGGTTGAGATATCCCCTTGGAAATGGAGGAGGAGGTATGGAACGAGGAAGCGTCAGGGGGCTGACCAGGAGTGGGTAACTACTGAACTGTAAAAACATTAAAGAATAAAAAATAAAACAGAACAAAATAAGCTTGTAGATATGTCAACATGATGTTTATACTGTAATTATCTAATGGATAGTTAAAACTACTATTTGCATGAAACTAAACTTTATCAGTGTCTGCCTTCAGTGTGCAATTCTGATTGAGGTCCTGGACTCAGAAAATTGTGGAAGAATGGAATGGGAAACAGATGCTTTTTTATGCTGCTTCCTAGAAAATGACATTTCCAAAAAGACAATTGAGTATTTGCAGCTGCACTAAATCCTTCACATTTAGCAATTGTCATCCCATAATGGGATGCTGAGTGGGTCTAAAATGCATCCGCATTAATAAAAACTATCACTTCCCTAAGTCAGTCTTCACAGAAATATAATCATTAGCAGTGTTCCTTTAAGGAACACATTCTTCATTAACATGAACATTTTACTCATTGAACATTCATGGAAGATGGCACTGTGGCAAAGAAAAATTTAATATTCAAAGTATGGTTTAAAGGAATTCTACAAAAATTTATTCTAGTAAATGATCCCCTTTGAAATTACATTTATATTTTATTCCAATTTTGAATTTTAATAATTTTTACTTATTCTTTTTTACATTTATGTATGTGTCCCTATATATTTTTCTGGTCACCATGTAAGTACAGGAGACAGTGGAGAACAGAAAATGGCAAAAAAGTCCACTGACAGTACTAGTTGGATGCTGGAAAACAAGGTTCAAGTCCTCTGTTAGATTAATGAAGAGGACAAATGATTACTAGTAACATTTAAAAAAAAAAACCTCCTAAGGAAGGGACTGAAGACTTTGTTCATGATTTAGACACCTCCATTTCAAAAATTCACATGACTTGATATCTAAAAATTTGTTGACAATTTTTGATAAATGATGTATAGAATATGAGGAATCTTATACTTGATATTTTAAACACACCCAGTTTATTGTGCTGCAATGTAATGGGTTAAAATATTATTACACAGTTATCTACAATTATTCCAAATGTGCTGGAAACTACAGAACAAATATTACTCAGAAGATTATTTGTTTAGTGTTGGCAACACATAAATGGGAGACTGATATATTTAGCCTGTAATCATTTGTAATGAAATCAATGTCTTGAAAGGACATTTGTGATCAGTGTGATGGTTAAGTGTTAAATCCCTTAACACTAAATATGATGAGCTGAGTCCCTCCCCAAGACTATTTAATAACATGAGACAGCCTCACCCTAGAAATTGTCTTCTGAAATCCGTACCTTCTCACATAACACATACTCAAAGTTATTATACAAGTCTTATAAAATTATTTCTAATAGAACAAATAAGAATCAAAACTATTTAGAACAATAATACAACTAAATTTTAACAAAAATAATTTTTAATATTTTACTTATATGATTGTGTGTGCAGTAGGTACACGAGTGCTTGTGTGTATTCACAAGTGTAGCTGCAAGTGAGAGGTATCCAGTGACCCTGGAGTTAGACACAGACAGCTCTGAAAAACCTGATGTGGGTAGAGGAACAGAACTCAGGTATTCAGCATGGTTTGAATTGCATTCTCTGCACAGTCGACCTAAATGCCCAGGCCCATAAAAACATTAACTAAAAATTGCTTTCCAAAAATGCATTTTTAAAGATAAAAAAAAAACCTGGAAACACATCAATGTTCTTTGTAAATATTCCAAGATTCATTGCAATTGCAGTAGAGTTTCTCTTTTTATCTTTTTTAAAAATGTTAATCTTTTTTTTACAGTCCAGATTTTTATCCTGCTCCCAGTCCATCCTCTGACTGTTCGAAATCCCATACCTTTTCCTAGTCTCAAGGAGAATGTCCACACCCCACTCCCACCCAGGACCCCAAAGACCTCCCCACTCCCTGGGGCCTCAGGTCCATTGAGGGTTAGGTGCATCTTCTCTGACTGAAGCAGAATCATCAGTCCTGAGCTGTATATGTGTTAGGGGCCTCATATCAGCTAGTGTATGCTGCCTGTTTGGTGGTGCAGTGTCTGAGAGATCTCAAGGTTTCAGGTTATTTGAGACTGCTGGTCCTCCTACAGGGTCGCCCTCCTCCTCAGCTTCTTCCAGCTTTTATTCAATTCAACCACAGGGGTCAGCAGCTTCTGTCTACTGGTTGAGTGTAAGTATCTGCACTTGACTCTTTCAGCAGCTTGTTGGAACTTTTGGGACATTTCTTAAACTTATTACAGTGGGAATTACATCTAATGAATGGGGTAAGATTGCTGAACACATGCATTCTGTTCTACCATTCTGTTTGATTGATGTTGGTTTTTCTTGACATGGTAATTTATCAATATCATCTTCACTATACTGCAATAAAGTGTATGTCTCCCAGAGATGGCTTGGTATAAGGTGGCTTTGCGTTAATTACCCTTTTGTTATCAACATTCACAATTGGACCTCAATCACCACAGCAAGGTACTTGTGAATTCTAGTTAACTATTAAAATATGACATCCTCATGTAAATACATTTTTATTTTTTTGTGTTTATCGCTCTTAATTGACCATTCAAAGTCTGGATGCTGGAGCCTGCAGTGAATCTTGTTTTGAGTGTTAAGTTCCTCTTGCTGTTTATATTGTGATGGCCAAAACAATTAGTCTGTGGCTTTCAAAGTCATAGTCACCGGAAGAACTATGAAGTACACACTGGTTTTACTGGTATCCAAATCTATCATTCCCAGTTTTTTCTTCATCATAATTATTCTATATGCAACCAGCCTGGGGATTTCCATTTTTTCTGTTGATATTGATGGGCACTGTGAACAGGCCCAAATCATAGTTTGTACCAGGATTATTTTACTCTGTCTTGAGATACCAGGTCTACCTTGCCTTAGTTATCTACACTGTGGCATTCTTGCCTAAGAATCTCCCTGACATATTCGATTAAGCCACTTTCTTGACTTTCAGCATGCTGGTGTTCTAACCTGATTGAGGTATAGTCCTTAATGTTCACCATAGCACCCATGGCAAAGACATGGAGTCTGTTGAAGACTTCAAAATACTGGCTTTCCATGCACACCTTAGAAGATGAATCTTTATCCCCATGTACTTTGTAATTTTGTTAAGGTCAAAGAGAAAAATCTCTTTAAAATTTAAGGAAAAATTCTCTCTGAACCCATATATTATCGATTGTTGGTAGATTCCCATGGGTTCCCTTTGTCCAACAATTTAATTAAATACCACACAACCACACACTATCAGTACTCAAAGTGTCATCTATTTGCAAGAGCTGGACATCTGAGCCTATGTCTCCTATATTACTTAGTGATTCCGTTTAAACTTTTTTCATAGATGTATATAATTTAGGGAAATTCTACGGCAATTATATTCCATAATTGAACTTTAATTTTACCTGTTTTTCCAAATATTTCTTCCATTTTCCTTTCTCATTTTTCCACTTTGCAGTTCATCCTCAAAGTAGTTTTAATTCTCTGTTCCTTTATGGCTAAGTGTGTTTATCTTTCTTGTGTCTTGTTTTTCAGTCATTTGAATTTCAGCTTATGATAATATTACATATTATAACTTAAAAATCAAGCTAAATTATTCATTGAAGTTCATTTTTATTTATTGTTTATATAATTTTGATACTAGTTCTTTATGAACAGTAAACAAAGAATGTTTGGTAAGCAGCTATATAATGTTTCTTGGGTGTTTACGAGACTTACATTGAGGCTAACTTGAATATAGCTGCAAAATCTAATTATATATTTTCTACTTAAATGACATATTTACATTCTACAGTAGCAGCATTGTGATCATCTTTAGCTATGGTCCTAGAAGCATTTATTAACAGGTATACTGACTCACAATTATTATGATGTCCACCTATTTTCCTTACTTTGTATTATTGCTTTTTCTATAAAAAGAATGTTTTATATTTGAATTTTAAAAGGATTTTTCTTAGTTCTGTTTTTTTGTAGAATCAAAGAAAAGGAAGCACACAGACACACACACACAGACAAACACACACACACAGAAACATATATCATACCACTAGCAATTTTAAGATACATGAAATTAAAATTGATTAATATTAGTATTTATAAACCTTAATGTACAAAATTTCTCAATATGTGAAAAATGGCTTAATAGAATAGATGTAAAAACAGATTCTTCATTCTGCTACAAATAAGAAATACACCTCAGCAACATAAAACACTATTAACTTAGAGTAAAGGGAAGGATACTTTATACTATTCACCATGCTGTCATTTAATTCTGAGTATTTATGCCTCAGATGCCTCAGACCATTTGTGTAAACTGCAAGGGTGAATAAAACAAATATTAATAATGCTTCAATAAATCATCAAAACCCACACATTCATCTTGGGAGACTTCAATACCCCATTCTCACCAATAGACAAGCCAATAAGCCAGAAACTGAATTAAGAGATGGATGAGAAAAGTATATGGCATTAGGAGTCTAAAGGGTTCAAATATATCTATAAAATGTTGTACTCAAAAACAAAGTAGTATAACTTCTCAGTACCTTACAGAATTGTCTACAAAACTGAATATCTACTCTGATACAAAGAATGCCTCAACAGATATAAGATGATTGAATAATTCCTTACATCTTAGCAGAGAAACTTGGATTAAAGTTGGATTTCAAGTACAACAGAAATAAAGAAAAAAAGGCCTACTAATTCATGGAAATCAAACAACCGTCTACTGAATGAGCAATGTGTAAAGGAAAAAAAGGAAAGAAATTAAAGAGTTTCTAGAATGTAGTGAAGATGAAAACACAACATTATACTTGGCAGGATAGGACACAATGAAATCCGTGCTAAGAATAAAGCTAATAGCATTAATCCCCTCATATATAAATTGGAGAAATCGCATAATAGCATATCAAATGAAGAACTGTAACCTCTAGGAAAAATGAAGAAGCAAACGTTCCCAAGAGGAGCAGAGAACAGGGAATAAACAAACTCAGGACTGGCATCAATAAAACAGAAAATAAAGAGAGAGAAAGAGAGAGAGAGAGAGAGAGAGAGAGAGAGAGAGAGAGAGAGAGAGAGAGAGAGAGAGAACAATAGAAGGAATCAGGAAAACTGAGAGCTGGTGCTCTAAGAAATTGAGAAGACTGACAAACACTCAGCCAAACTAACTAAAAGGCAAAGAAACGCTTTTCCAATCAACAAATCAAAATTAATAGGTAGATATCATAACAGAAAAATGAGGAAATTAAAAGAATCATTAGGTCTTCAAGAATCACTAGCTACTTCAAAAGCCCATAATCCAGAAAATTGGACTGAAGGAAGGACAAGCCAGCCTGATATAGATGCCTCCTGAGAGGCTCTGACAGTACCTGACTAATACAGAAGTAGAGGCTCACAGCCATCCATTGGACTGAGTACACAGTCCCCAATGAAGGAGTTAGAGAAAGGATCAAAGGAGCTGAAGGCTTTGCAGCTCCTTAGGACGAACAACAATATGAACTAACTAGTACCCCCAGAGCTCCCAGGGATTCAACCACCAACCAAGGACTATACATGGTGGGACTGATTGTTCTGGCAGCATGTGTATAGTAGAGGATTGCAAAGTTGATCTCCAATGGGAGGAAAGGTCCTTGGCCCTGTGAAGGCTCTGAGCCTCAGTGTAGGGGAATGCCAGGGCCAGGAATTGGGAGAGGGTGCGGAGACAAGCAGGGGGAGAGAGGAGAAACAGGTGTTTGTTCTTGTTTTTTTTCCCTTTTTTTGGAGGGGAAACTGGAAAAGGAGAAATCATATGGCATGTAAGTAAAGAAAATATCTACTAAAAAAAGAAATAGAAGCATTTACTTTTGTAGATACAGGGATTATGTAGTTTCTGAGTCTTGGTATACTATCTTGGTGGGTTCAATCCTGTGTACTGTTTCCTCACACAAATCAGATTATCTTTGCTTCACTGCCCTATAAAGTTTGTGCCACTGATTCCCTAGCTATCTTGTAGGCAAAATACCATTTTTTCCTCATGATTTTGTTAAGGAGCACAGTGGCTTCCTGTACCAAAGAAACTAGATCATTGTAATTGTTCTGCTACAGCACCAGCTCAAAATCTAACATAGATTGTCCAGTCACATACTGTGTAGACCACACTGATATCATAATATATAGTTCTCACTAACCTTCTTTCCTTAGTTCAATTTTCAAAGTAATTTAACTCAATGTACATCCATTTTCTCCTCTGTTGTCTTATTCAATTTTTTATGTCTCAGCAAAATAGTAAATAAAGGAAAACAAATAAAAAGAGAAAATTCAAAGTTCCAAATATGTATTTAAACTTATGCATGCGAAATTTAAATAAATGGGTGTTTTGCATAACACAAAATTCAGTAGTTTTCATATATGAAAAGAAAAGAATTTCTGAAAAAATAAATAAAGGAAACAGCAGGGTTGTCTATTGCCTTAAAATATGGATCAAATAACTTAAATAAACATGAGGGTCATCGATCATAAAAAGGATAAAATAATGATGGGATTGAATATAACATTACACCATTGGAAAACTTTCATGAGTATTTGCTGAAGCACAAACTTTTGAAATTTGCCATTTTAAAAATATTAATACTGAGACTCAGTGTGAACTCTAAAAGAAATTGAATGTCATTCTTTGTACAAAGAAAACAATCTTAAACTTAATATGGTAGTACAAAATGCACAGCATAAGCAAAGCAATCGTGAATAAAAACAATGTGGAGGATATCACTATACCTGCTTCCAGAGAGATACAGAAGAAAACCACCAAAACCAGGATAATACTCGCACAAACATGCTTTTACATATATGGAAAAAAAGTAAGTCCTTTCTTATCACCTTGAACAAAGCTCAAGTCCAAGTGGATCAAGGGCCTCCACATAAAACCAAATACACTGAAACTAATAGAAAAGAAAGTCAGGAAGATACACAAGCACATGGGTCCAGGGGAAATTTTCCTGAACACAATAACAATAGCTTATGTTCTAAGATCAAGAATTGACAAATGGGACCTCATAAAATTACAAAGCTTCTGTAAGGCAAAGGACACTGACAATAGGACAAAACAGCAACCAAGAGATTGGGAAAAGATTCCTACCAACCCTCCATCTGAAAGAGGGCTCGTATCCAATATATATGAAGAAATGAAGAAGTTAGACTCCAGAGAACCAAATAACCCTATTAAAAATGGGGTACAGAAGTAAACAAGGAATTCAACACTGAGGAATATTGTATGGCTGAGAACCCCATAAGGATATGTTCAACATTTTTAGTCATCATGGAAATGCAAGGCAAAACAACCCTGAGATTCCACCTCACACCAGTCAGAATGACTAAGATCAAAACTTCAGGTGATAGTAGATGCTGGAGAAGATGTAGAGAAAAAGGAACACTCTTCTACTGATGATGTGATTGCAAGCTGGTATATCCACTCTGGAAATCAGTCAGGCAGTTCCTCAGACAAATGGACATAGTACTATCTGAGGACATAGCTATACCACTACTGGGCATATACCTAGAAGATGCTCCAACATGCAATAAGAACACATGTGCCTCTATTTTCATAGCAGCCTTATTTATAGTAGCCAGAAGATGGGAAGAACCCAGATGTCCCTCAATAGAAGGATACAGAAAATGTAGTACATTTGCAGAAGGGAGTACCACTCAGTTATTAAAAACAATGAATTCATGAAATTCTTAGGGACTAGAAAATATCATCCTGAGTGAGGTAACCCAATCACAAAAGAACACACATGGTATACATTCATTGATAAGTGGATATTATTTAAGAAGTTCAGAATACCCAAGGTAAAATTCACAGACAAAATGAAGCTCAAGAAGGAAGATCAAGGTATGGAGATGTCAGTCTTTCATAGAAGGGGGAACAAAATACCCATGGAAGCAGATGCAGAGAGAAAGTGTGAAGCATAGACTGAAGAAAAGACCATCCAGAGACTACCTCCACATGGGAATCCATTCCATATACAGTAAAAAATCCCAGACATTATTATTATTATTATTATTATTATTATTATTGTAATTATTATTATTGTATTACAATTATTATTATTGTAATTATTATTGTATTATTATTATTATTATTATTATTATTATTATTATTATTATTGTAATAACAAGTGCTTGCAGACAGGAGTCTGATGTCATTTTCTCCTGAGAGGCTCTGCCAGTGCCTGACATATTCAGAGGTGGATGCTTTAAGCCAACAATTGGACTGAGCACAAGGTCCCCAATGTAGGACCTAGAGAAAAGACTGAAGGAGCTGAAGGAGTTTGCAGCCTCAAAGGAGGAGCAACAATATGAACCAACCAGTATCCCACCCCCGATTTCCCAGGGACTAAACCACCAGTCAAAGAGTACACATGGAGAGAACATGGATCCAGCCTCATATGTAGCAAAAGAAGTTCTTTTGGGACATCTGTGGGAGGAGAGGCCCTTGGTCCTGAGAATGCTCGATGCTCCAGTGTAAGGAAATGCTAGAACAGGGAAACAGGTGTGGTTGTGTTGGTAAGCAGGGGGAAGTGGTATGGGAGAGGGGTTTTTCAGAGGGGTAACCAGGAAAGGGAATAATATTTGAAATGTAAATAATTAAAATATCTAATAAAAAATAAAAACAAGTATTAAGAAGAAGTGGGAAAATATTATATAGACAGTTTGAAAGTGGAAAAAGATGTTAATGTTAAAATCAAAATGCACCTTGGTTTGTTTCTTGGTCATGAGGTTGAAAGAACATGAAAAACATTCAGCATTCTCTGCCCATTTGCAGTTACTGTATTTATTTTTCACTATGAAATTCACAAAGAAATTACAAATGTAATTATGGCACATCTATAATGATTTTAAATATTTTTCTAAAGAGCTCTATGGCATAAATTTTACTATGTATCAATTCCACTGTACAATTGCTTCCTTCTTCAAAATCACTATCATTGAAATTCAGCATGAAATGTAGGCTGTTCATGAGAAAGATTTAAAAAACTCCAGTGAGCTTCATCAAATGGATACAGAATCCAAAGCCTTGGAGTGGATACTCTGTATAGAAATCATTATATTAAGGGGATACTGGTGTACATACAACTGCTTTTACTACCACTGCCACTGGAGAGTTCACATGAGTGATAAGATGGTTTTCTTTCCAGTTTTCTATACTCTCCAAGAGGAAAGCCTGGCAGGCTCTCTTCTTGGGCTCTGCCTCCAAGGTCTAAAGTAGAGGTGAAAATATGGAGTTGGAAAATACGTTTGAGGAAATATAAGTATTTACTCTTATTTGTTGGGAGCAGGTGTCTAGAGTCCAGGGCCATCTGGCATCTAAGGAATAAATCCTTACTTTTCTCAGGCTCTGATTGGAATTAGCAGTGCTCTGTTAGATCCTACTCTTATTTTCATCACAGTTTTCATTCATTAATTTTGATTTGTTGGCAATGTTTCATCTAAATTTTGGTTATGTTGAAGCTACATCTTCCCAATAGCTCCTTACATTTTACATCCAGTGTGAATCTTTCCCATACCTTGCCCTCTTCAAATCCCAGAAAACTGAGGTTTCTGAGATAATGGAGGCACATTCAATGTCGATTATCTGAGTGGATGTGAAAACCAAGAGCTGTCTAAACCAAAACATCAGAAGGACATACAGGAGGCAGTGGGGGTGGCATTTATGGTCAGGAATAGGGAGAGATTGATAGGAACCACATATCTGAGAGTGCTATATAGCACAAGTCCATTTTCCTTTTACTATGGTTCCCAAGAGTGACCTCCTTCTTCTAGGGATTCTTTACAGAGCATTTCACAAAGGGCAGACACTTCCTTCCTCATGTTTGTTGTTTGTTGCAAGTCTTTATTTGTGATCTGTTTGCTGACAATGGTTAATTCACTCATTTTATTGTTTCTTTAATCATGTAATAAGCACAGTAGATGCTCAGTAAATACTTGCTGAAAGGACCGTAATCATCAGTGATTGTTTACATTGTCCCAGAGAGAAATACATATATGTTCAGTACATTCATTTATCATGTAACACATAAAGGCAGATCTGTCCAGACCAGAATTCTCACCAGAGTCTATAAGGGTCAGACGATCCTGGGCAGATGTCAAAGAGACTCTAAGACAACACAAATGCCCGCCCAGACTTCTATACCAAGAAAAAACTCAATTAACATAGATGGAGAAACCACGATATTCCATGACAAGACAAAATTTATACAATATCTTCCCACAAATCTAGTCCTACAAAGGATAATAACTGTAAAACTCCAAAACTACACCCTAGAAAAAGCTAGAAGGCAATCTTTAAACAAACTCAAAAGAAGATAACCACACAAACACAATTCTGCCTCTAACAACAAAAATAACAGGAAGCATCAATCACTTTTCCTTAATAGCTCTTAACTTCAATGGATTATTTCCCCAATAAAAAGACATAGACTAACAGACTGGATATGTAAACAGGACCCAGCATTTTGCTGCATACAGGAAACTCACCTCAGTGACAAAGACTGAAACTACCTGAGAGTCAAAGGCTGGAAAAAAAATTCCAAGCATATTGTCCCAAGAAACAAGCTGGAGTAGCCATTCTAATAGTGAATAAAATTGAGTTTCAATCTAAAGTTATCAAAAAAGATGAGGAAGGACACTTCATACTCATCAAAGGAAAGATCTACCAAGATGAACTGTCAATTCTGAACATCTAGGCTCCAAATTCAAGGGCACACACATTCATGAAGAAATTTTTACTAAAGCTCAAAGCACACATTGCACCTCACACAATAACAGGGAGAGACGTCAACACCCCAGTGTCATCAATGGACAGATCATGGAAACAGAAACTAAACAGAAATTCTGAAGCTAATAGAAGTTATGAACCAAATGGATTTAACAGATATCTATAGAACATTTTATCCTAAAATAAAAGAATATACCTTCTTAGCACCTCATCATACTTTCTCCAAAATTAACCAATTGGATTCTCCAATATATAATCGTTCATAAAACAGTCCTCAAGAGATACAAGTAGATTGAAATAATCCTTTCCATCCTATCAGATCACCATGGACTAAGGCTAATGTTCAATAACAACAAAAACAACAGAAAGCTCACATACACATGGACTCTGACAACGTTCTACTCAATTATAGCTTGGTCAAGGAAGGGAGAAATGAAGAAAGAAAGAAAGAAAGAAAGAAAGAAAGAAAGAAAGAAAGAAAGAAAG
>JADRCD010188768.1:0-38929 GCA_019843815.1 Montemys delectorum | reverse complement strand
GACCAGGCCAGGGGTTGACATTGGGTATCTTCCTCTGCCTTTTGACCCTAGGCAAGCACTTTACTGAGCTGGCTCCTTCTGGGAGTGGGGTGTACACGGAGAGAAAAATAGAGTTTGCGTGTGTGTGGAATTTGTATTGGACATATATAAAGTAGCCCCCAGTTGTGTGTGTGTGCTTGACCGTCCTGGCACTCAGCCATGAGCTTCTGCCTGGTAGCAGCAACTTTACACTGAAGCAGGACGTGTTCTTGGTCTTTTTTTTCTCCCCTCTCCTTTATTTCGTCTTGACTGCAGTGTGGCCCCATTCTATGAATGGTTAGGGTTTTTGTTTGTTTGTTTTTTTAAAACAACTAAATGCCAAGTGATAAAAACGTCAAAATTTTCATCTGTCACATCATGGCATCCTAGGTGGCAAATTTGGTGTTAATCATATGACAATTATTTCTCTTGATGTCCAAGTATTTCATCTCCCTTATAGAGAAGGTGGACGGCTGCATCCTCAGTGGAGCAGAACATAATAGGAACAGAAGGGCGGTCCGGTCCGCAGGTCAGCCATCCGAACCAGATTCAGCATCATTTAGATAAGAGGATGCTGAGCCTTCGAGAATTTAAAGTAGTTAGTTCCAACTGGAGAATTTTCGAAAGTATTCTGATAGCCAGAGCTATCACATCAAGAATATTTCACAGCCAACACAGAACAGTGAATGAGGGTGTCATCAGCTCAGTGGGGGGAGGGGATTCTTCAGGTCTCTTGACTTCAGATTGCAAGGCAAAGTCAATAGAGTGTTTCTGAGAAAAGACCATCATCAGTGTTAAAATGCTGATTTGCAGTGAAACAGCATTCAATGATACATGCTTGCTTGATAATGAATATACTAAAGTATGAGAGTTCTATCTTGACAGAACCTGATTATGCTTCCCCTGAAAGAAAATGTTGTGTTCAGTCTCTGAACATTTTGGGGAAATTTGGCCTGAATGTTTTGCTTTGTGGGAAAGGAAAAAAACAAAGCGGAATATGCTGGTTGCTTTCATTTCTTCAGCAGCCCTACTGTGTTCTAAGATTTCTCCAAAGACAATGGTAGTTATGGTCAGTTAATTCTTCAGGGAGGCTGCCGAGGGTAGTGCATAACCCATCGTTCTGTAGTTAATGTTCCTACTGCTGTTGAGTGCCTCTACTGGTCATAGGTGACCCTACTTGATCCATACCCACACGTGTGTGCTGGACCCCAGGCCCCAGCCACATGGAAAGAGCCTGGCCTGAATTCCCCACTGTATCTCCCCAGCTTTCTCCTGTAAGTAGACAGTGGCCAGGCCCCTCCAAGTTCCCAGAAACCGTTCCGCTGCCCGCCTTCTTTCTCCCTACCACAAGTGTACACTCAGCATATCATGAGTACGAGTGTTCTCTCTAGTGTCTAGTATCCCTCTGGCCTTTGGGGGAGGGGCACTTTTCTGGTCTGCACTGTACTGCCTTTCCCCCTGTTGTTGATCATCTTTTTCTGTTTTGCCCGCCCTGCCTCCTAAGCCATATGCTCCTGAGCAGACAACACAGTAATTCACGGTGTTTGGTTGCTAATGTGAGTACCCCTAGAGTGGCTTGGTCCGTCTGTGGAGAGAGCCCGGCAGATGCCTCCTTGCCTCCTGGACCCAAGTGCATCCCAGGTGTTCCAGTCCCTTGAGTGACTTGTGAAGTATTCAGGACACAGGGACACCATTATCTGCCCCTTTGAGGAGACAGATATAAAGCTGACAGGAACAGTGGCTTGTGAGATGTGGCTTCAGATGCCTTGCTGTGAAGCAGCTCCACTGTTGCCTGTTAATTTGATTCCAACTAGTCCTTGCCAGTTGTCTGTCACCTGCTTTCCTGTAAGCCAGGCCAGTCAAATACACAACGGGAAGGAAGCTGTGCCCTGCAGGGTTTTTAGGTCAGCACCGAGTGGTTTCTGTGGTCGGTCGGCTTAGTGCCTGCCCTTGTGCCTACACACTGTTCTCACTCCCTTACTCCTTTACATATACCTTCTGGCTCTGCAGGCACATGTAGAAAGTGGCAGGAAAGCAGAGGTGGCAGAAGTCACAACCCAGTTTAAGGTTTCAAAGGCTCATACAAAACATGTCTACTTAGTGAGCCATAGACCGGAGTACCGGTTATAGGAAGGCTTTAACTGTGTGCATGTTCAGTTAAAGCCTGACTTCAGAGTCAGGGAATGGATGTCTGCTTTTAAACATTGACTCTGGGCTTTCCTTTCCAGGTGCTACTGCCTCCGTACGATGATGCCACTGCTGTGGCTGGCACTGCCAAGGAGCCACCGCCACCTTACGTGTCTGCCTGAACCTGGTGCGGAGGAGCTGAGAGCAGCAGTTTGAGCCTGTAGCTGCATGAATGATCCTGTGGTTTCACTTCCATGATGAGCTCTTTGAGCCTGTTTGTTGTTAAAATACCACATTTTACAGTTTAGATGTTAAGTTGAAGCCCCTGTGACACACCCCCTGTGGCTAAAGCACCGGTAGCAAGGCTGTAGGATTGATTATTTTGGTAGGAGAGGGGTGGGATGAGTTCCCAGAGTCTTTCTCAAAGCTATAGATGTTCCCCAGTCTGGTTTACACCTGCCTGGCCCCAAAACTGCATGAGCAGTCATCCTTTTCCTCTCCATTTCCTCTGAAAGTACAAAATCAAAATTAGATAATACTTAAATCATTCCAGTATCCATAATACAAATAACATTAATTGCTCTAATTAGGTCGTTAGGAGCCCTTACATATGTAGTAAAAGAATTTCCCTACTGTCCCCAAATTTAATGATACTCTGAATTTGCTGGTCAAGGATTATCTTTGGACTAAATAAAAACCCTGAGGTAATAGGGAACAATGAGGCAAGAGCTGCCCGGGCTGCCTGTTGTTTTGGGTATGTGTCTCTCCCTGTGTGAAAGGGGGACCAGCTTGCTCAGCCCCGAGAGACTCACATTTACTTTTCCTTGATGTCCTGCCCCAGCAAATCTCTTGCTTTATTGAGCAGAACCACCCTTGTATGTCTGGGAAAAGGTGTCCACACTCTCTTCTTGCAAGGTACAACCTATTTTGAATTTCTAAGTATGCCTAATCATTTGTTAAAATGTCAAGTAGTCTTCAGAAAGATAAGGAGGTCTGTTCCCAGGTCATTCCCCTGTGGAATGCTCTAGACTGTCTGGATTTTGAAAGACGTTTCTGTTCATGTCTCTGAATGTGAGCAGGTCTCCTGCTTGGTCATTGCTCGATGTGCTGTACACAATGGCTTTGCAATTAAAGTTTGTCTGCATCCAAGAAACCGTGGCTCCGGTGACTGACTGATGACTCTACCTGTCCTCGGGGCTACACGTATACATACACATATGTACACAGAGCTCAGCCCATTTCACACAGATGTTCTAATACTTAGATGCTGATGAATTTTGTTAGACCAACAACACCCTGTGTCCCGGGTCACTTGCCTGTCCTTTTATAGTGCTCAGCAGTGGCGTGTGTGATCATGCTGTCTCTATGGTATCCACACCCGCTCACCTTTTTTTCCCTAAGAGATGAGGTCTTGCTTTATCCCCTAATGTTGGGATTACAGGTATGTTCCACCACACTAGGTCACAAAACACTTTCTTTGTTGTTTTTTTTTTTTTTTTTTTTTTTTTGGCTTTTTGAAGCAGGGTTTCTCTGTGTAGCCCTGGCTGTCCTAGAATATTGTAGACTAGGCTGGCCTCAAAACTCAGAGATCCGCCTGCCTCTGTCTCCTGTCAATTGTCCACTTGATAGGATTTAGAGTCACCTGGGCAGTGGGCCAGTGGGCATGATGACGAGGATATCTTGAGTACTTTAATTGAAGTTGGAAGACCTGCTTACGGGGGGGGGGGGGGGGGGGGGGGGGGGGGGGGGGTGGGCAGGACTGTTCTCTGGGCAGCAAAGCCTGGACCCCATAAGAGCGGGAAACACTGGCATATGTTGCTTTCTTTTGACTGGTGGACACGATTTGAGCAGTTTCCCCAGCTTCCTGCTGCCTTGCTGTTTCTATTGAGATGGCAGTGAACCCCGAAGTGTGAGCTAGAGTAAACCTCTCTTGACATTGCTTTTGCGGGTATTTCAGCTTAGGAACAGGAAAGAACATAAGATACAGGGAACCTAACTGAGAAAGCTGGGGAGCGCTGTTTTATCCTTGTTTTTTGGTTTCATTAGGACTCTGAATTAATCCTGAGAAATTCTGCCTCTTGAACCTTTGTGTCTGTAGGATTCTCACAAAGTCAGGCGCAGTAAACCTTCTTCAGAGTATTGACATGGTTTCTATCAAGTAGTTCATGATCCACATGGAGGGCTCATAAGGAAACTATAGCTGTATGCTCGTTCCCCTGTAAGGTTTTTAAGCTCTTTGCCTAATAATCTTTGCAAATGACACGTAGTCAAGTAGATAGATGTGTGTGCCTTTGGAGCATAAGTGCAGCTCTTGGTTTGGAATGTACATGCCTCCACTGATTCCCCATCTTCATAATCCGAGAACCGGAAGTGCACTCGTTGCTGCTTATGTCTTGTGATTACTGCTTGGAAACCCTTCAGGCTATTCATATTCACTCCAAGTCTTAATTAAATTCTCAGCTTCAAACTGACTCCCTCCAAGGTCACAAATGGGACTGTGTGAGAGGGAATTTTAGATCCCTGCTAGGCTAAGGGGAAGGTGACCTCCTGAGTTCAACTTCAGAAACTGAGCTGCTGTTTGAACCAGCTGCTCAGACTGTTAGGGCAGTCAGGGAGAGACTTCAGACCACTCAGTGCCTCCGCGGTGTGTTCTTGTCCTCACCCTTCTCTGCAGCCCTCAAGACCAAACACTTAACGGTCACTTCTTTTCTTTTCCTTTCAAAAAAAAAAAAAAAATGCACTTGTCGCCAAGATTTGTTAGTTTGCTTAACCAAACCACATCCCATTTCATTTGTCCTTCCATCCTCCTGCTTCTTGCTGGCAGGCCCAGGTAAGAGAAGAGAGGTCCCAGTCCCACCAGGGTCTTTCTGGGGCTGAGCAGGATGGCGAGTGTCGACGGCCCAAAAGAAGCACACCAAGCCAGGAGTCTTATCGAAGCAGGAACTCAACTCTGGCATCAGCCGCTTGCTTATATAAGTTCAGAACATAGGGAGGGGGATTTTGGTGGGGTAAGATAACTAGGAGGTGGGAAGGGTGGTGGACGGTATGGAGTGACTTCTAGGGCCAATGGTAAAACTCTACTGTAGGCAACAGTGGGGGCAGAGGCAGGGCCAAATAGGTCTTGCTGAGTCACCCTGATACAGAAGTGACTGAGACCGGTCTCAAAACTTGAGGGAGGCTCGGGTTTGTCCTCAAGGCCCAAACCAGGGCCAAAATGGGGCCCAGCATCCATCCTTAGTAACAATAGTCCTTGGTAATAATCTCAGTAGACCATCTTCAAGACTGTTGCCATTGAAGTAGCTTTCTCCATAGAGAGCTTTTTTTGCATTTGAAGGGAAAAAAAAGATCCTGCTGTGCAGACTGAGCTTCATGATAGGAGAGAGCTAGTGAGACTATAAAAACGTCTATTTCCTTCCACTTTTTAAAAAGCCGTGTTATTTTTTTGCAACTAGTATGGAAGCTGACTTAAAATACTGCACTGTTGTGCTGCAGAACCATAAGCAGGCCCACGGGGGCTTTGGAGGGGAGAAGGCAGATATCTTAGCCAAGGTCTTGAAAGAGCAGCCCTTGCAGAAGAAGCGACAATACAGGTGAAGCCGTTTCAAGGCTCCCTGCCTCCAGCCCTAACAACAACCAAAAATAGTGCCTGTGGATGTGTGAAATGGGCCTTGGCAGCTCATAGCTATGTGTTCTGAAAGGGAAGGAAAAGGGAGGGCAGGGATGTCTCCACACCCATGGAATTCACTTAAAGTGTTTCTGCACAGTGGCCAAGTTCTCTGCTAAAGGGCTCGTGGTGTATGGAAGCCAGCCAGGTCTGCACCCGCCTCCCCAGCAGCCCTTGCTTGCCTTCTACAGACCAGAGCACCAGGACAGCAGAGAGAGGCTGTCACTTAGCCACCAGAACATGTTTCATCTAAGTGGAGCCTGGAGCCCTCTCCACCAGTAGAGGACTCCAGTTAGCAAGAACAGCAAGTGGGTTCACTTGCTTTATCCTGTAAGGTACTTCCACATGTTTTGTAGGAAAGTCATTAGCAGTATAGTTTTTTTGTCTTAGCACAGTGCAACGAAGACTAAGATCACCAACTGCTACAAAGTTTACTTTGGCTCATGATTTTGGAGTTTTCAGTATCATTTGGGCCTGTTGCAAGGCAACCACCACTCTGGCATGGCAGAGCGCTTACCTCATTGTAAGGATGTAAATGGGAAAGAGAAAGGCTAGAGTTGCACCACCTCTTTCAAGGGTGAGCCAAAGATTTCCAGCTAGACTCTATGAGGAGCTAGTCTTCTTTAGCACTATCTTTAAAATGAAGTGTCTTGGGCATCAGGGAACATGCATTTGAAATTCTTACTGTGTGTCTACCTGGAGACATGGTTCAGAAGTTAAAACCCTGTACTGATCTTGCAGGTGCGAGTTCAAGTCCTAGCACCCGTGATGCCTGTAACTCCAGCTCCAGGGGATCCTGCACCTCTGGCTTCCCTGGGCATCCAAATCAGTGTGCACAGACCTACATTAAATCTCTAAAACATACAAATGCTTGCTACAGTACACAGGTAGAGGTTGAAGAAGAATTCTGGGGATCAGTTCTTTTGAACATATGGAGCTAGAGGGTGGCAAGCACCTATACCTACTCAGCCATCTTATTGGCTCTAGTTTTTTTTTGTTTTTTTTTAAAAGATATATTTATTTATTACGTGTAAGTACACTGTAGGTTTCTTCAGACACACCAGAAGAGGGCGTCAGATTTCCTTATAGATGGTTGTGAGCCACCATATGGTTGCTGGGGTTTGAACTCTGGACCTTTAGAAGAGCAGTCCGTGCTCTTAACTGCTGAGCCATCTCACCTGGCTCTGGGTTTTTAGTAAATAAAAATAAATAAAAAATAAAAATAAAGCCAATGATTCATCTGTTGGGCTTCTCACCCTAAAAGTGACTTCCTTTAATCTCAAACGGCTGAGAACACTTAAAGAAATGTTCTTAGCCATCAGGGAAATGGAAATCCATCTTACACAGATGGCTAAGATCAAAACCACAAATGACAGCTCATGTAGTTGAGGATGTGGAGCAAGTGAACACTCCTCCATTGCTGGGTAGGAGTGCAAACTTGTACAACCACCATGGAAATCAATGTGGTGGGTTCTCAGGAAATTGGAAATTGATTTACCTCAAGACCCAGCCATACCTACTACAAGGATATTTGCTCAACTATGTTCATAGCAGCTTTATTTGTATTTATTTATTTATTTATTTATTTATCTCTCTTTTTTTTTTTTTTCAGGAGGGAGGCGAGAAAGAGGCTGGTGAGACTCATGAAGACCACAGCTTCTTCATCCACTCCCTTTGTAGCCAGGGCCCCTCAGACCTCAGAGTGTCAAAGGTTCCTGGGGGCACCATGTCCTTAGGATAGTGGCTTTATTTGTAATAGTCAGACACTGGAAACAATCTAGATGTCCCTTAACTGAAGAATGGATAAAGAAAATTGTTGAGATGTCTGCCCCCCAAACTATTTTCAAAAAGACCCATAGTTGGAGCCCCCTCAATATTTACCAATGGGAGAAGAGGGGAGCTGCAGCAATAATACACTACTCCTCTGAGGATGGACCCCTGATTCTCCACTTAGAGAGCTGCTCCATCACTCCCCTCAATTTAAAGAGTTATAGCTATCCATCTAGTCCTTAAAGAAGTCAAGCCCCACCCCTCAACCTCTTCATTCAGAGTATATGGTAGCCTTGGGAATAGGTGTTGGTGCTGGAACAGCAGGGTGGACTTCCTATCTAACCTTATACAATCAGTTCTCAGTCTTCAAGAAGTGACCCCGGCCGTGCTCAGCCTCCATGTTTATTCCCTGGCAGCTGCACCAATGGGAACTAGATGTTCTTACAGTGAAAGAAGGTAGTCTTTGCCTTTTCTTACGAGAAGAATGCTGCTTCTCTGTCAACAAGTCCAGCATAGCGAGAAACAAAATCTAGCAGCTACAATCAGACACCCCAAAACAGGGAAGAGCGATGAGGCCCCTAACGCCTGGGTTTTCAAAAACCCTATATGGAAGTGGACACTGCCTTTTCTAAAGCCTCTTCATTTCTCTGGCTTCCCTCCCTGCCTTATTAACCTCGTCTCCACATTCCTCCAACCACAAAGTCAAACACGTTCAAACCAAACAATCAGTTCCTTTTATAGGATTACCAACCACTGTCTACAGAGGAACCTGATCTAATGACTATTGAATGAGCCCTGATGATGAGGGTCAGCTACACCCCCGAATTGATGACATCCCTAGACAGGAGGAAGTAGGTTAAGAGATCTGATGCCCTATTCCCACCTCACCATTGGCCCCCTCCCTTTTTTCCTTCCCTTTATGATCAGAAAAAGAGAGGAATGTTAGCATGAGGTTCGTCCTTGGACAGCCAGAAGCTCTTGACAGTCAGCTCCCAGACCCAGCAAGGAGACGCTTCATCTCTCTAGCTCCTGTGTCTGCTGCCATGGCAATTGTCTTGCATCCCTTTATGCGTGCGTCACATGCATTGTGGCCTGATAAAAGAATCATCCCCCTGGCTTGCAGCCTCTTCTTTTCTCAGAGGCCACCTCTTCCAATAAAACCTCCCACGTGAGACCTGTAGCTGGTGTGTTGTATGATTTGTCTGGGATTTCGTTGCATATTCTAACAGCCCCACTGTCTGTCGAGATCCTTTGTCAAACTAGACACCAACACACTTTCCCCTCTACTCACACAGGTTTCCACACTCTTAGAGGAAAGTTTCTCCCTCATCTACATCCAGCATGGTAGATCTCACAGTCCCCTGCCAGGCCAGGTCTGTCCTATGTATTGCTGAATTGCAGCTAAGGTCAGCAAAAAAATCATGAGAGGTGATTTTTCCTTCTTGGGTATCCCTGCTTCAGGTCAGGGAAGCTATTCGGGTCCATGAGTCAGAGCTGTAAATATTACCGTTGGTTTTGGAGGATTTCACAGAGGTCCAAAACAGCCTTCCTGCAGATTTAAGAACTAGCAGCCACCCTGTGGCTTTTAATTGGCAACTGCGTAACCAGTTTTTTTGTTTTGAGAAGTTAGATAGAGAACCTTTGCCAGTGCTGTTAGCATTTTTGTCCAGGCTCTGCCCCCCAGGTGTGCCTCACTCACTATAAAAGGGGCTGCTTGCCCCCTTCCTCTCTCTTGTGTTGTTTTGTTCTTTTGCTCTCTTGCTCTCTCCTCTTACTCTTGCTCCTCCTCTCTCCCTATTCCTCTCCCTCCCTGCCCCCCCCCCCCCATCTCTCCATGTGCTCATAGCTGGCCTCTACTCCTCTACTCACTCTTTCTCTCCCCTTCCCTCCCCGCCTCTAGCTTTCTCTGTCTCTACTACCCCCTCAACTACCCTCCCCATGCCCTAAATAAATTATTCTATACTATAGTGTTGTGTTGCTGGTACCTCAGGGGGAAGGGATGCCTCAGCATGGGCCCTCAGAAACACTCCTTTCCCCCCACACCATATCGTGCCTCCACCAAACATATCCCTGGCCTCTCTTTCTTTTTATAAAACACAACATTGGTACTGTAACTCACATTTAGAAACCCAAAGGTTCACATGCCCTGCTGCCACATAGAGAGCTATCGCTTGCTAGACCTGTCCACCTAAACTTTGGAGAACTGGTAAGCCCCCCGCCCCAGTCATGTAAATGTCCCTTGGTCCCAGGGGAGGATTGTTGAGCTCAGAGCCACCTCCTGAGCTGCCCTTGAGGACAGAGACACTCAGTCTTTATGATTGATCTTTTCATGGACCCTTGTTTTTAGGACCTCTTAACTCTTGGATGAACCCTTCCCATCTCGATCCTGTGAGTCCAGGACTCATCTTTTTCCTGGGGGTCTAGGACTCACATTGAGCCACTAGCATCCTCAGGACAACCCAGTACATCTAGGCCTGGCTGGTTAGTT
This sequence comes from Montemys delectorum, assembly GCA_019843815.1. Classification (NCBI taxonomy): domain Eukaryota; kingdom Metazoa; phylum Chordata; class Mammalia; order Rodentia; family Muridae; genus Montemys; species Montemys delectorum. The sequence goes on along the minus strand of JADRCD010188768.1, from coordinate 28,862 downwards.
TGTTTGCTTGTTTGTTATTGATTTTGTTCTCAGGACACTGGTAGGAACATTTTTTTTAATTAGATATTTTCTTTATTTACATTTTAAATGTTCTCCCCTTTCCTGGCTTCCCCTCTGAAAGAAATCCTTATTCCCCCTCCCTCCCTCTGCTCACCAACCCATCCTCTCCTACTTCCTGGTCCTGGCATTCCCCTACACTGGGGCATAGAGTCTTCACAGGACTAAGGGCCTTTCCTCCCACTGATGACTGACTAGGCCATCCTCTGCTACATATGCAGCTGAAGCCATAAGTCTCACCATGAGTACTCTCTGGTTGGTGATCTAGTTCCTGGGAGCTCTGAGGGTACTAGTTAGTTCTTATTGTTGTTCCTCCTATGAGGCTGCAAAACCCTTCAGCTCCTTGGGTCCTTTCTCTACCTCCTTCACTGGGGACCCGGTACTCAGTCCAATGGATGACTGTAAGCCTCCACTTCTGTATTAGTCGGGCACTGGCAGATCCTCTCAAGAGACAGCTATATCAGGTTCCTGTCAGCCAGTACTTGCTGGCATACACAATAGTGTTTGGGTTTGGTGATTGTATATGGGAAGGATTTCCAGGTGGAGCAGTCTCTGGATTGTCTTGGTAGGAACATTTTCTTTTCTTTTTCTTTTTTTTTTTTTTAAGATTTATTTATTATTATATGTAAGTACACTGTAGCTGTCTTCAGACACACCAGAAGAGGGCATCAGATCTCATTACAGATGGTTGTGAGCCACCATGTGGTTGCTGGGATTTGAACTTAGAACCTTTGGAAGAGCAAAGCCGCTGAGCCATCTCTCTAGCCCAGGAACATTTTCAATAACTTCCAATCCCAACGAGTTGGTCTTCTCTGCCTTGTCCTTACTTACTGAGACAACCTCCCTCCCCAGTCTAATTCACAGTACCCAGCAAACAATATCTCTACATGGCCACTTAATTGGCACTTTGAAAACAACTCTCTTGCTATCGATCCATAGGCTTTTCCCCTTCTACCCCTCATTCTCTCTCAGCTTGCTCTCGTTCGATGCCCCTTGATTCTGCCTTGGGAAAAGCAACCCTTGCCCTGCTCCCTGTACTTCTGCGTTCTACCTACTACGATGATCTGATAGTCGCTGCTTTCCTGTGGCCACCTGCCCCACCCCACCACTCTCTCACACTCTACCCACTTTCCTGGTGTAACTGCCCCTGCTTGTTCAACTCCGCTGTCCAGTATAAGCATGAGCCAAGCTTTCATGTGCCACCTTGAGTGTGCTCATTCCCCCGACTGAGCTGAGTTGTTTGGAGACAGAACATTACTTCAGGTACTTCCCTTCCACTGCCCACCAAGGATTCCGATGGGCTGGGCCTGCGGCTTGTGGCTGCAGCTGTGAAGGAAGCTTGCTTCTTTGGGCCTGGCACTGCCCTACCCTTTTATTTTGCTGCTGTTGTTCCCCCCCCCCCCCGCCCCGAACTTTCACATTCTGCCTGGAACACTGTTCTCATGTGATGTTACTTTAAAGCAGCCATCTGTCCCGCTCCCCTCACGCTCTGCCTGCTTTCTTGTGGCCACCACTGCCACTGGCTGGAGCGCAAGAGAACTCATTCTGCCTGAGCTGCATTGCTAGAGCACCAGCTCTTTCCCTGCTCCACTCCCTTGCATCAGCACTGCACCACCCCACCCCTTGATTCTGCTGCTACTACCACCATTCCCACAGCTGTCCCCAGGCTACTACAGGCTTGACCCATGGTCTTATGCCACTGCTATCAACTCTCTGATTTCTTTCCATTCTGGTCCACATCAACTCTAAGTCCAGTGTATACCAGAAAAATTTCTACTATTTGTCTCTTTGTGTGTCTGTCTCTTCATGTGTTTTTCTCTGCTGATACATAGAAGCAAGACCAAGATTTCTAAACAATATAAATGTTAAAGATCACTGCCTTATATAGATGTTTTAACCTTGTTTTTGTTACTGCCATTAAGTTATAGTGTGCTGTGTTTGCTAGATACATTCTCAAGCAAGTAATTAAACAAACACAGGTTGTCTAACTCAGATTATGCTCTTGATCTTGTCAGAAATCTGCTAGATGTAAAGATGTTTAAGCTTATGAAAGACAGAGACTCACAAAGCCTAACAGTTACCCCCCACCAAGGTCTCCAAGAAGATAAAGGACACAGAGATAAGACTCTACCTAGATTGTAGTGTGAAAACTACTGAGAAATATCTCCCCATTGCCTTGTCCACTGTCAGAGCTTGGTCTACACGATGGACAAACCACATGCCCTGAAGGTCAAATGTATCATATTGCCTAAGTCAAGGTGGGTTATTTCTCATTTCACAATTTCACACATTATCTACTCCACAGGGAAAAAAGCTTTTTGTCTTCTGGGCTTAACAGCCAGACTGACTCTGCCCAAGTTGCCACGGAGACCACAGGGATCTAGGACCTGTTTAAGTAGTAGACCATCAACTTCTGTCATTTTAATTAATATATGACTCCTAGATTATAATTTATTCTTCCCAGATTTCTGACTACACTGACAGCTAAGGTAACTGTAGTTTGACAGCTAGAAAACAGACCTAGCTCCTTGCCCTAAGGTAATCTACCACCTTATTTGCTCATTAGTATATTTGTTAACTAGCTCAGATTTGCCAGATTTCTTTCAGACTTCATGGTATAAATGATACACAAGTTCAGATATAAGTTTTCACAGATGTAACCTGTTACTTCCTTACTTAAACTCAGTTTGTAGTGACTAAATGCTTCATATTTCTTCTTGCTATGCCACTGTCCTAATATTAATCAGTATAGATCTTATAAATTAGCTTAATTCTAATAAAACATTCATGTTGTTAACAAGTTTATCTTTTTTATAAACTTATAAGCTACAGGAAACCCACTCAGATTTACCTCTCATGGACCAAATAGACTCTATTCAGATAAGTACACCTACCAATCAATAGCCTACGTTCTCACTTGCTACCAATTCCAGAGGGTGGGATTCCTCTCCTATGCCCTGGGATTGGGACTTCCCTCAACACAACCTTTGTTTGTTTGTTTGTTTTTGACACAGGATTTCTCTGTGTAGTTCTGGATGTCCTGGAACTCACTCTGCAGACCAGGTTGGCCTTGAACTCAGAAATCCACCTGCCTCTGCCCCCCAAGTGCTGGGATTGAAGGCATGCGCCACAACTGTGCAGCAAAATATTTCCTTTTTTCCCCAGCCCCTCAACACAACCACCAAGACCTATGGATTTCAAATGTACACCTAAGAAAAAATATTTTCTCCCAAACATACTTAACCTTATTCTCTACCTACAATATATATGTGTGCGTTTCAGCATTTTGTCAAGTCCAGGTATTTACTACATCCAGGACAGTTCTAGGGAGGCAACCCACAGATACCACAATCTTCTCTCACAGACACAGATGCTTCTACTGGACCTGTTCCTTCCTATCTATCCACAGATGGTTCCACAGCCCCTGGATTGCAAGGAAACAGCCAACTCTCCTTAGTATGGACCAACATCCCCATACACATTTTCTTAGGTTTCCAAGAGACACAATGACCCAAAGGCAGAAGGAAATAGCTAAAGATCATGATGACACTATTCTTGCTTCACTATAATATCTTTCTAATTTTTCCCTTTTTAATTAAACCAAAATGGGGGAATATTGGCATTTAGTCTTGGCTATACCTCACAGTTACCTGGCAACAGCCAGGGGTGCCTGACTCACTGTAGAAGGGGCTGCTTGCCCTGTCTCCTCTCTCTTGTTTTCTTGCTCTCTCCTCTTGCTCCTGCTCCCCCTCTTTCCCCATCCCCCTCTACTCTGTCTCTCCATGTGCTCATGGCCAGCCTCTACTCCTCTACTCTCTCTCTCCCTCCCCTCCCTTCCTATCTCTGCCTTTCTCTGTCTCTACTACCCCCTCAACTCCCCTCCCCATGCCCTAAATAAACTCTATTCTATACTAAAGTGTTGTGTTGCTGGTACCTCAGGGGGAAGGGATTCTTCAACATGGGCCCTCAGAGGTACCTCTTTCCCCCACACCATACTGTGCCTCCACTAAACATATCACTGGCCTCTCTTTCTTTTTATAAAACACAACAAGCGCCCGCTGTGGGATGTTGGGTTTTAGACAGGAGCTAAAGGGACCTTCAGCCTACACCAGAGAGTAACTCTGGCTAGATGGCATCAGTTCCTTTAGCTTGTCCAAATCCACATGATGGCCCTGACTGAAAGCACAGCAGGAAAGGACAGGTTGCTTGTCTCCAGAGTTCGGGGGAAGAGTGCACCTTCCTATGCTATCATTGCAGTGCATCTGCTGTTCTTGCCACACATGGTTGCCAGTTGCAGATCTATGTCACAGACACTATCCTCTGAGATCTGTGGGGTTCTGGCAGGATGGGCCAAAGAGTTGCACTCTCTGAAGAACAGGAGCTAGATCAGGGCTGGCTGCCTCATCTCTTCTGTAGCTGTTGCTTCTCCAGAGTCATTGGCAGGCAATGAGACACAGCAGATGACTAGAAGCCATGGTCAGAGCCAGCCACTGAGCAGTGGCTCTGTGAAATGACTGCAGTAGGCTCAAGCAGCTTAAAGCTGTGAAAGCTTATGGAAAGAATTCTCTTCCCAAAGTGTTACAGCTCTATAAGACAGATGCTCTCAGAGACTCTTTGATCAAATTATTCATGTGCTTTATCCCTTTTTGGGTTGGGTTGGGGTCTAAAAGGATATGCTTTCTATTGTCTTGGTCTGAGATGTTAGGGCTGCCTCATGTGCATGTGGAGGAGCTTCAGGAGTTGTACCTGCATGACTGATTGTCACAGTCCTCTCCATGGGGTGTCATAGTCATGTGTTCCAGGACAAGTAGATGAAACACTTACCATTCTCAGATATGAAAGTACTGGGGTTTCTGAATCTGCTTGACCTTACCAAGCTTTCTGTCTGGTGGCATAGTCCACTGCCCCATAGAAAATATGGTACATCTGCACAATGAAATATGACTTACCTGTTAAGCAAAATGATATCATGAAATTTGCAATGGATGGAACTATAAAAAAAAAAATCCTGAGTGAGACAACTCAAACCCAGAAAGACAAACATGGTATGTACTCACTTATAAGTAGATATTAGCTGTTAAGTAAAGAATAATCATGCTACTATCCCCAGACCCAGAGAGTCTAAGTAAGAAGGAGGGCTCAAGGCTGGACATATGGATCTTCCTTGGGAAGGGGAAATAGATTTCAAGGATGAGTGGGGTGGGTAGGGAGGGGAACAGGTGATGGGTAGAGGAAGAGAGTATTAGGAGAGACAAGTGGAATTAGGGAGCATTTTGGGAGTGAGGTAGAAGCCTAGTGCAGGGGAAACTCCTTACAAGAGTGACCCTAGCAAAGACTCCTAGTAATAGGGAATATGAAGCCTAAACCAGCCATATTCTACAAACATGTCAGGCTCCTAGCAGTGGGACTGGGACACCAATCCAGTTACAAAACCTTCCACCCACAATACGCCCTGCCTGCAAGATGTGCTGGGGTAATGGTGGCACAGAACTTGTGGAAGTGGCCAACCAATGACTGGTCTAACTTGAGGCCCACCCTAAGAGACAGAGCTCATGCCTGAGACTACCTGGATGAACAGGAACCAAAAACTAGACAGCCCAGAGTCCCAGGATAGAACCAAACACAGCTGGAAAAAAATTCAACAAATGATTACTAATGATATTGTTATACTCATAGATCAGCCTAGACCAATTGTCATCAGAGAAGCATCATTCAGCAGCTGAGAGACCCACAGACAAATTGTTAGGCAGTTCCAGAGGAACCCCTGCAGAAGACAACATCATGAGAGCAGCATCCACAGAATCAACTAAGCAGGTCTTATAGGGGCTCACAGAGACTGAAGTGCCAATTATGGACCCTGCATGAGTCTGAGCTGGGTACTCTGCATATATGTTAGAATTGTGTAACTTGGTGTTTTTGTGGGACTCCTAACAATAGGAGTGGAGGGTGTCTCTGACTCTCTTACCTGCTCTTGGGACCCTTTTCCTCATACCGGATGTCTCATCCAGCCTTAACATGAGCGTTTGTGTTTAGTCTTGTTGTAACTTGTTATGCCATGTTTGGTTGACATCCCTGGGAGGCCTACCCATTTTTTGAAGGAGAACAGAGGAGGAATGAATATGGGGGAGATAGGAGGTGGGGAGTGGTGACTGGGAGGAGTGGATAGAAGAGAATCTGAGGTTGAGATGTAATGTATGAGAGAAGAATAAAAAAAGAAAAAGAAAAGAAGTGACTTCCATTTAGAAATCTTATGGAAGCTGGGATACACACACAAAGAAACTCTGTCTTGAAAAACAAACAATAAAACAAGAAGAAGAGAAATAAGAAAAAGGAAGGAGAGAGAGAGAGAGAAAGAGAGTGAGAGAAAGAGAGAGACAGAGACAGAGAAAGAGACAGAGACAGAGACAGAGAGAGAAATGAGTAAATAGGGCTAGGAGTAGCAATACACACCTTTAATCCCAGCACTCAAAAGGCAGAGACAGATCTCTGTGCATTTGAGGCCACCCTGGTCTACAGAGTGTGTTCCAGAATAGCTAAGGCTAAGCAAAGAGACCCTGCCTCAGGGAAAACAAATGAATGAATGAACAAACAAAACTCCCCAAAACCGGTTTAAAAAAAAAAAAAACCAACAAAACAAAACAAACAAAAAAAAGTTTTATGAAGCACAAATGTGGGAGGCAGTTATCTTGTGATTTTTATAATTCTTCCAGGATCTCCTCCTCTTGTCTGTGATTCTCTAGTTGTGTATCTGTTGCTCATTTTTATGTCAGTGCCACACACACATCTGGCAAATAAAAAGGCCTTAGAAAGTATTTACTAGAATGAAAATAAGCACACGAGGCAAATTAAAGCCAGCTGTAATCCCACCCCCAGAGAGCACCAAAGACTCTTAACAGCTCCATGGAGCTTGAGTCCTACAGAGAAAAAATTTCAGAGGAGTCCTGTGGGGGAAATGTGTTTCTGTGGAGCATTCTAAAGGAAAGGTCCCTCAGGCAGATTCCTAAAGTTACAGCTGGAGAAGTGTTTACAACATGTGTGCAAGTGTATGTACATGCACACATGTGCGTGTGTGTGAGTGTGTATATGTATATGCGTGTGCATATGTGTGTGTGTGTGTGTGTTGACTTTTAGAAGAGAATCTAAAAGGCTATTTGGAAAGAACATTAACCTAGTAAAAAAGGATTGATCTATAAAGAAAAATTAAAGGACTGTAAGGTTAGAGCCTAGCTAATACTCTTCTTAAATTTGAGATTAAAAAAAAAAGCCCAAAAAACCAAAAAAAAGCTCTTACTATTCTTCTGATCATGTTCCTTTCATGTGAACATAAATCATGTATCTCTGAATGGAAAACTGCTAGATAAGCCTTCTCTCCAAGGCTTTGTCCCTTTCCCTGTCACTGGATCATTAACGCAATAAGTTACCAAATCTAAACTCTGAGACCTAAGGTGTTCAGGGGGAGTTCTGAACATAACATGCAGCTCAAATTCATGTCTACACACTTCCTGGCACTTTAGATTGAGGAGAAGTCCCACATGTCAGGTCCCACCCACAGACAACAGAAATCTCCACCCACAGATGATCTGGGGTTCTAATGCATTTGCCCAGTTTGCAAGGCCCTGAGTTCTAGACCTAGAACTGATTTGGATCATTGATTTTTGTATCCTGTAAGACTTGCTAAACTCCCGTATTCATCCCAAGGGTTCCACAGTCTGTGCCTTCAAATTTCTTCATAGCAGTCTGTCTCTGCAAACGGATCTGGCTTTCTTTTTTTTCCTTCCATGTGCAAAAGTGGTGAGACAGTAAATTGCCTCACCCTGAATTCCCAATCCCTGAAACTTCCAGTCTCTCAGAGTCCAACACCATGCTGGTCATAGCTTTTTGTAGATAACCTTCATTAAGTTAAGGAATTCCCTTTCTAGTTCCCATTTGTGGAGTGTTTTTCTCTTAGGTATGCTTTCTCCTTCTGTGGAGAAAATTGCATGGCTTTGTCCTTTAGTGAATTGATATGTTACATTTTTAAACATTGTCCTGACAAGCATTGACAACATTGTCCTTTGGAGCAATATTGCTTGGTACCTCCTCACTAAGCCTGATCAGAAAGGCTCAGCTCTTGTAGAAGCTTTGCTCTAAGAAAAACAAACACAAAAATTCTTTCAACTGTGGCAGGAGAGATAATTCAGCGTTGGCTGCTCTTGCAGTTCCATGCCAGCTTCCAAATGGTGGCTCATGACCCTCTGCAACTCTAGGAAATGCAACACCCTACTCTGGTCCCCAAAGATACCAGGCATGCATGTGGTACATATATATATGCATATGTGTATGTATATGTAATATATATGGGCATATGTGTATCTATAAATATAAAAGTACGTGTATGTGTGCACATATATACACACATACACAGGCAAAATGCTCATATACATGAAATAGATCTTTTTTTTTAAAGATTTATTTATTATATGTAAGTACACTATAGCTGTCTTCAGACACTCCAGAAGAGTGCATCGTATCTGATTACAGATGGTTGTGAGCCACCATGTGGTTGCTGGGATTTGAACTCAGGACCTTCAGAAGAGCAGTCAGTGCTCTTAACTGCTCAGCCATCTCTCCAGTCCCAAAATAAATATTTTTAAAAGAACAAAAACTCATTCAAACTTCAGAAATGTGGCTGTAGCATCATCTTCCATTGCCTCCTGGAGACTTCACTATCTATGAAATTTTCACTTTATTGCAGTACAGATGTTTTTCTCTATCTTATGTAGTGTGACTCTCAGTAGACTATCATGTTACTCTTTCCATTAACTCTTGGTAGCGTTTCTTCTGTTGGACTCAGGTACGAACCATGTTACAGTTGCTTTCATGGCAAAGGAGGATTTGGAAAAGTCATCACATTTGTCTGCTATTTTGTTATTCTCAAGTCTATCCTAACTGAGCTCCGCCAGTGCTAGGGATCTTATAGGACAGATGGATACTATCACTGCCTAAGGGTCTCCCAACTTGGTTTAGCACCAGACAGCCAGAACAGACAGAGACTGAGTAACGTCTTTGAGGAACAATAGGTAATTGAGTGTCACAGCAGTGAGACAGTTGGCTTCTTGTCATGGGCCAGTTCATCATAGGTTTTGGATGAAACACTCTGCTTCCGTACATCCAGGCCCTATGTTTAAAGACTACCCTGCATCCTCTTCCAGGCATGGCGTTGTGCGGGTTTTATAAAGAAGTAAAAGGCCTAACTTCATCTGCAGGGCCTTACAGGTAGTTCAAGACTACATAACAACATCTGGATCCACGGGAGCTGGAACAAGGCCTCATAGCTTAAGATCTCAGATTGCTCTTGCAGAGGACCTGGGTTTGGTTTCCAGCATCCATGCTGGGATTTGCAACTGTCCATAGCTTCAGCTTCAGGAATCCAGTGCCTACTCCTGGACTTCTGACACTGCACTCATGCACGAACTCACATTCATATACATACATATAAACATAATTAAAAATTAAAATTCAATCCTTAAAAAAGTAGAAAAACACACATTTGGAATGCCTGGGCTTCAGAGCTAGTTGGGTTGCAAAGTGTCTGCCTGACAGTTATGAGGAATTGAATCAGATCCTCAACATCTACATCACCCAAATACAAAAGTCAGGCACAGGGGAAGAAGCAGAGACAATGGATTGCTGGAGCTCACAGGCCTGCCAGTCTAGCCTCACCGGTGAGTTCCAGGCCAAATCAAGGCCCTGTCTCAAAAACCAAGGTATCAGCACCTGTGGAATGACACCAGGCTTTTTTCTTTTCCTTATTTACTCTTCCATGTTTACTTAAAAACACTTACTAGGTTTCCCAGGCTAGAGACCACAAGAAAGGAGCAGGAAGGGAAAAAAGCCTGCTGTGTGTGTCTGTCATCTGGGAACACAAATGGTCGAAGGCAGGAAGAAACTCTGCACTAGGATTTATAAAATATTTTTTTACTACAATCTTGTTTCTCTAAGGTGGGTCGATGTGTTTATTTAGAAATCTCTCAAACTGGGTGTGGTGGTACAGGACTTTAATCTCAGCAGAAGAGGTAGGAAGAGACCTGTGAGTCTGAGGCGAGCTAGCATGGTGAGTTCCAGGCCAACCACAGTGAGACCCTGTCTAAAATAAGTGTGTGGTCTCTCTCTCTCTCTCTCTTTCTCTCTTTCTCCCTCTCCCCCCCTCTGTGTATGTATGTGTGTGTGGTGATGGCTCAACAGTTGAGAGCACTGGCTGCTCTTGCAGAGGACCATCCACATGGTGTCTTATGACTATCCATAACTCCAGTCCCCTGGGATCTGATGATGCCTCTTCTGACTTCCAAGGGCACTAGGCATGCATGTAATGCACAGACAGACATGCAGACAACATACACACCTAAAAAAAAATCTTGGAAAAAAATCCATATTGAGGCCCTTCATAAGTTTAAGGACTATGTGAAATTATTGCCCTCCCCCGCCCCCAGTCCCAAATAAACCTTGTGCTAGCTTGCTTTCTATTGCTGTGATAAACAACCAATCAAAAGCAACTTCAAGAGGAAAGGGTTTATTTGGCCTAGATATCTGGGGTCTCAGTCCACTGAGGGAAGCCAAGACAGACACCCGGAAGCAGGAACTGAAGCAGAGACCCTGATCACTACATTTCTCCATGGCTTGCTCTTGTTTGTTTGTTTGTTTTTATTTTTCAAGATAGGGTTTCTCTGTGTATCCTCGGCTGTCCTGGATCTCACTCCATAGACCAGGCTAACTTCAACTTCAGATATCCACCTGCCTCTGCCTCCCAAGTGCTGGGACTAAAAGGTGTGTGTTGCTATGCCAACTCAGCTTGCTTTTTAAATACAGCTCACAACTACCCGTATCAAGTTGGTAAAATGGACCCCAGCACAGAACCTCAGCAGGGATAGAATAGACAGCTGGCATGCAGCATAGTTACAAATGTGTGATCACACAATTATCTCATGAGCTCTCAGATACTACTGCCTTCATTCCTGTGTACTCATGTGGGCCTCCAGATGAACTAGACACCTTAGCCCAGTGCCTCTTCTGAATAAGGTTTCCTTATTCAGTAGAGTCTCAAACACAAAAGGCAGAGCTGGTTGGCCCTTTGCTCCAACAGCCCTTCTCAGCAACTTGCATTTATCCCCTTGCCCTGCACACAAGGTACCAGAGAGGTAAATCATTGTTCCAACTGTGCATAGCACGACACTGAGCTTCCATTTGATTTGCTGAGGTGTTTGTTTGGTTTGGTTTTCTTTTTGCTGTTGTCGTGGTGTTTCCCCCCAGGGAGTTCTATGGGACAGACCCGGAAAACGACCCCTTTAAGTAGAACAACGCATTTGAGCCATTTGTCCGGCCCCCAGCCTTGCTCTACCCACAGATTTCCTATTCCGAAGAATCCCCATAGAACTCCCTGGGGGGAAACACCTACTTTAGCTGGCACAGACCAAATAATGGGGATCATTATTAAACTAGAGTCTTCTTAAAATTGAAAGGATTTCCAAATAGCTATTGCTTTCCTGGTAAATTACTGGGTCCTATGGGTATCTTGACACATTTGAAGTATGTTTCCACAATTTATAACTCAGCTTTTCCAACTCCTTGGGGGATTTTCACTGTCTGTAACGCAGGAAGAATTTTCTTCTGTGGGATCCAAGAACAAACATTTCCTGAAGACTTTGCTCTGTTTTCTGACCTCCATCTTCATTCTCCCAAAGACTGAAGAAGAAATTTCTGACCAGTGCAGGCGGCCAGCAGCAGCCTGTGGCCCAAGGTTCAGGTAAGGAACACAGGGTCATGAGGCCCTGGTTATTTCTTGGCAGTAAGGCCAGAATTCGTTAACTCCTTGTTTTATGGATTTTTATTGTTGGTTTGTTCGTTGTTTCTGACTGCCGCTCTATGTCACTCTCGGTGGCCTGGAACTCACCATGTAGGCCAGACTGCCAGACTGCCCTCCAACTCAGAGACTCACCTTTATTCCTGGGTGTTGGGACTAAAGGTGTGCACCATCGCCAATGGCCATGACTGAGATTTTATTTATTCATTTATTTTACGTATATGCACTGTAGCTGTCTTCAGACACACCAAAAAAGGGCATCAGATCTTGTTACAAGTAGTTGTGAACCACCATGTGGGTGCTGGGAACTGAACTCAGGAAGAAGAGTCAATGATCTTAACTGCTGAGTGATCTCTCCAGCCTCATGGCTGAGACCTGGAGCTCTTTATAGGACTAGGTCTTGCACATGACACTTGTTTGTATTCTAAGATTTGAAACTAGTTAGTTCTGATTTTCTCTGATGGTTTGTCAATGGACTGGGATGTATTGGCTTAGCAATTGGGCAATAGAATTAGGGTTGTTGTTGATTTTTTTTTATTTTAAAGATTTATTTTATTTATTTGAGTGCTCTATCTGCATGTACATTTGCATGCCAGAAGAGGGCATCCGATCATATTGTAGATGGTTGTGAGCCACTGTGTGGTTGCTGGGGATTGAACTCAGGACCTCTGGAAGAGCAGCCAGTGCTCTTAACCCCTGAGTCATCTCTCCAGTCCCAGAATTAGGGTTTTTATTAGGAAATGTCTGGCTTACTGTAGAGTCCTGCCATCCCAGATTGCTGCTGCTGACTAGGCCTGTTTTCTCTGCCTTTCCTAGGATGGCCGCTCTCTAAGGTAATGTTTCCTCTCTTAACAAAGTTATAGAAGTCTTGCCTTCTATAATTTTTTGAGTCTTGTCTGAACTAGACTCTGTTCCTTCAGGGGAGGAACAGAGTCTTTATCTTGGCATCTTAATAGCCTTTCCCACTCCAGGGGCGGGTCCAGGGCCAGTGGATACTGGTAATCAGAATTGGCGCTGGTGGGCGGTCCTAGACTGCCAAGACAACTTCTGGCCCTGTCATCAGTCATCTTAAGTCTCACCACTTCTTTCTTCATCATCGTGCTCCATGGATGCCTCCTGAAGAAAATGATCCTCAATTCAGGTTATAGGACTCCAGCTGTGTCTCCTGTTACCAGGAAACCCTCACCCCACCTCACTCCAGCCCCAGGCCTCCAGTTACCCCTACCTCTGGAGACCCATCCATTCCACAGGGGACTGAGGTTGGCAGCAGGCAGCGAGAGCGTCCAAGGTCCCGAGCTGGGGGCTGCCTGTAAGTGAGGGGCAGCTCTGGCTGCTGCCTCTCCCCGCCTTCCCCATCGCCAAAGAGGACACCCCTCCTTCCGCCCGCCCCGCTTCCAACCCTCGCGCGGTACCGCCTCCTCGCGCCGCCCTTGCAGGGAGCCTCGCTTACAGGCAGCCAGCGCTCTGGGATGGGACTTGAAGGCGGCGGCTCAGGACACAGCGCTGGGGCGGGATTTTTGGTCGCGTCCCGGGAGCGGTGCCCAAAGAGCTCTGCGGTCCTTTGCGGGGCGAGGCGGTGGACCACGGCTGCTCCCCTGTCTCTCTTCCCCGGTGTCGGAGGCGGTGGCTGCAGGTGAGCGCGGCGCGCTGGCCCGGGCGCAGACAGATGACCCACTGACCGACAGACGCACAATCTGTCCCGCTCCGGGGGAACCGCTGTCTCCCTGGGGAGAGTGGGAGACGAAGGCGGCGCTGCTCGGTCCCCTCGGCCGGGAGAAGTCCCGTCACGCCGGGCCAGGCGCGGGACACACGGGGCTGCAGTAGTCCCCGAGGGCCCCGCGGGGGCGCTGTGCCTCGCTGCAGGGACACTCAGACCTGCTCCACACTGACCAGGGAATGGGGACTTGTTGAGTGGGTTTGCAGTGAAAGTCCTATCTACCAGGTAGGAAATAACTTGGCTCCTCCTGTAGCCTGGTATCTTGAGACCAGTGTCGTCTAGATTTCCTTTGCCTTTACTGTGGAGCTCCGGCTTCCTTGTATTGCGGATGAGAGATAGGAAGAGGAATAGGAAGAGGGCATTTTGTGTTGCTGGAAATCTGGAGGACAGTTTGGGGAGAGGACAGAAAAATATGGGGACATTCCCTTTTAAGGACTCCCAGAGTGGGTGTTATGGAGATACTCTACAGTAATAACTGTGGCGCTCCCATAATGCATTTACAGAGTGCAATTCCCATTAGCCTTTGAGGAAAAGAAGATGAAGCTGTAAAGGTAGAAACCAGAGGCTTGGGAATCAGTAGGCCTCATTCAAACCCCAGCTGCCAAGTTTACAGGCTGGAGTACTGGAAGATAATCAGCAGCACAATGCCTCAATCTTCTCATGTATCTAGAGGGGATTATAATACCTACAGGATTCAATGAGATTGGATGGCAGTACAGAGTAAAGTTCTAGAAGTCTCTTACAGCTAGTGAGCTCTGCTACTCACCTTTCCAGAAAAGGGAGGAATTTCTGTGAACATAGAATTCGTCCCCTCCCTAATTCTAGGGCAAAGCCTTTTGAGGGCTGCTCTAAGATGGCAGATAATGTACACGTGTTAGTGGAGTTTTTGTGCAAATGTCCATTCTAGCACATTCTCCCTGCCTTCTTTTAAAGTGATAATTTCAGAAAGCCAGTCAAGATACCAAGGTGAGTTTGTGACCTGGAAGGTTTCCTCTAAGCCTCTGAAGTTTGGTCTCTTAGAAACTCCACTGTAGAAGGCAGAGGCTGCAGGTTTTCATCTTCTATCTTCCTTCTGTTCCTACTTTTATTCCAGTTGATAGAATTCAGCTTCAGACACCCACATCATCAGTCAGATCTTTTCTGTAAACCCAGGCTTTGGAGGTCCTGGCTTCCAGAGTCCAGACCCAGGCAGTCAGGAGGCGTGGGGCCTGAAGTTCATTGCTGAGGGTATCATAGCATAATTGAAACCTGAGACAGCCCTGGACAACCAGCAGGTCAAAGGTCTATTAGCTAAGATCACCCATGTCTGACAGCAAAAGGCTAGTTGACAGCTGGGCATGGTGACAGTTGCATACGCCGGTGCATGTCTATAACCCTGCACTTAAAATGCAGAGAGGCAGGAGGATCAGAAGTTCAAGATCATCCTTGATTATATAGTAACTCTAAAACAAACCTGGACTACATGAGACCCTTTCTCAAAAAACCAAAAGGAAAAAAAAAGACAATTGGAACAAGGCTCAAGATTTTAGGAAAGGCAAAGAGATGTTGCTCCTCAAAAGACAAAGAAGGAAAATGAGCCACTGGAGAGTCTGAAAAAAAAAATTTCCAGTTTGCCTAGAAGCAGTTCTTACTGGTAACTAAGAGAAGGCACAGAGATATGGGGGTGGGAAGGAGAGAGAAAGAGAAAGCCTGGTCTCAGGGAAAGCTGAGTGAGTGAGTGGTGACCAAGGAGATGATGGGATTGGTAGAGCTCAGTGGAGAGGTAACACCAGCCCGCCCAGCAAGGGCCTTTCCAGGAGTCCCTCTGGCATTTGCTTGCTGGTTCTATCCCAGGCACAACCTCCTTTCCTGGGAATCCCAGTTCTTTGAGGTAAGCTAAGTGGGATTCTCTTCCCTGTCTAACGTGAACATGGGGATGACATACACGGCTCTAGGGTTGGCTGATACCCCAGAGAGTGGTGTACATAGTGTTGCTAGGAAACAGTGCTGGGATGTTCTTCTAAGAGCTCTCAGAGCTCCAGCCCATTAGGTCACCTTTGAGTTCTGCAGTACAATTCAGCAGCCAGTCACCACAACCTGAAGGCAGCTTAGTGGCAGGGCTGGGCTAAATTTCCGCGCCCTTGGCCATTGTTGGTAGTGACAATGACTGACCTGGACACATGAGAACAGCTCAAAGCACCACGCTTTACATCTGGAGAACCAGACTTCTTAAATCCTCATACCTGTAGGGGCTTTAAAAGGTGACCTGTGCTCTGTGCCTTCGTTTCCTCTTCTGTAGAATTGTTGGGAAAACTGACCTCGCTTGCACGTGCCAAATGCTTAATGCAGTGGCTGGCTCTGAGCATTGTCTATCCTTAATACCTTGGCCTTGGTGAGATCTTCAGGTGAGAAACTGTCATGTGATAGGTTCTGAGGATCAAGTGGAGTTCATGTGATTCCATCCAGTACTCTAGGTGTCAGACTGACTTGGTTAAAACAGAAAATTTCACAAAATAGATACACATAAAAACCAGTGACTGAGCAGGCTCAAAGTTCCAGGAGCGCTGACAGAGAAGCCACTGTCTACCGGTGCCCAGTGGAAGACTCATTGCCACTCACAGGTCATTGTAGCAGTTCTCCGTGGTTGCTACAACAAATCGCCACAAATGTAATGGCTTCACTCCAATTCATTGTCTTGTAGCCCTGGAGGTCAGAAGCTGAAATAGGTTTCAAGGGGCTAAATGGGCACATTCTTTCTGTTGGCTCTAGGGAAAATGTGGCTCCTCATGTTTTCTGACTTCTAAAACTGATTGAGTTTTTTTGGCTCTGGTCCGTTCTTCCATTTCAAAACCAGGACCAACATCTTCCAACTTCTCTGTCCTGTTCTCTGTATCTCTCTCTCTTCCCTAACTGGTCTATCCCCCTACCTACGTCTTCCCATCTGCCCCTACCTTCTCATTGCCGTTCACCCATGACTATCTGTTAGAGTCTTATAATTACATTGAACCCGAGAGGAAAATGAAATCTCCCTCCAACATCTCGAAACCTTGACTTATCCAGACCAGCTAAGCCCTTTTTGAGCCCTTGGCTTTTTCAAACTCAGACCAGAAGTTGCTACTCCTGTTCCTTTTGTATTTTCTCTATTTCCTGGACCAAGCACAAGTTTTGATTCTGGACCCTTAACACAGGATGTTTCTCAAAAAACAGAATTAGGTGATTTTTTTTCGTTCTAGAAATTTCTAGCACCCAGTTCTCCTCCATTTCCAGTGAAAGTTTATATTAGTTTTTCATGTAAAAAGTCTCTACAAATTTAATTGTTCAAACCAACACAAATATACTAGCTTATTGCTAAGGAGGCCTGGATTCTGAATGATTCTCATTGGGTAAAATCCATTGTGCTCAGGACTGGAGCCTTCTTCATGTCCTTCCGTTTTCGACGCAGAGGCTTCCTGCGTTCTTGGCCATGATGTTAAAAGTCTATGAACATCACAATGCCACCTGCTGGGTTCTCTCCTCTGTTTCTGTTGAGGACCCCTGTGATTATGTTTGGGTTCCTTGACTAGTCCAGGGTTATCTCACTGTTTTTTGGTTTTTTTTTTTGAACAGTTATTTATTGTTATGTATATGAATGTTTTGTATGCCTGATGTCCTCACAGGTCAGAAGAGGGCATCAGATCCTTTGGACCTGGAGTTACAGTGACTTCGAACTTCTGTGTGAGTGCTGGGAACTGAGCCTGGATCAGCAAGAGCTGGTAATTACTGAACCCCTTTATTATTATTATTATTATTATTATTATTATTATTATTATTATTATTTGTAGCTCTGGGTGGCTTTGAGCTCATGATCCTAATGCAGCCTCCTGAGTGCAGACATTACTGGAATGTGTTCCACCATATCTGGTATCTCTCTGCTTTTTTTAAAATTAATTTGTTTTATGTATATGAGTACACTGGAGCTCATCTTTGGACTGTAACTGTCTTCAGAGGGCATTAGATCCCATTACAGATGGTTGTAAGCTACAAAGTGGTTGCTGGGAATTGAACTCAGGACTTCTGGAAGAGCAGCCAGTGCTCTTAACCACTAAACCATCTCTCCAGCCCCGGTATCTTTCTGGTTTTTTGTTTGTTTGTTTGTTTTGTTTTGTTTTGTTTTGTGTGTGTTTTGAGGCAGGGTTTCTCTGTATAGCTCTGGCTGTCCTGGAACTCACTCTGTAAACCAGGCTGGCCTCGAACTCAGAAATCCACCTGCCTCTGCCTCCCAAGTGCTGGGATTAAAGGCGTGCACCACTACTGCCCGGTGGTATATCTGTTTTAAAAGAGTTTATTTGTTTGTTTGTTTTAAAGGTCATTTGATTAGTGGTCTTAATTCTTGTTCTTAATTTCCTGTAGGACAGAGAATGTTATTACTCTCCCTGCACAGGGCTTAAGAGTGCTCTCTGGGGAGTGGCAGTGGTACAGCCTCGTTCACTAATCATTCCCCTCTAGAAGATACATGACGGTCCATGTAGGAGAGGACCCTGTGAAACATTCATTACATGCTTCAATTCGGGGGGCTGGAGAGATGGCTCAGTGGTTAAGAGCACTGTTTGCTCTCCCAGAGATCCTGAGTTCAATTCCCAGCAACCACATGGTGGCTCACAGCCATCTATCTGTAAGAGGGCATGGGATTCAATGCCCTCTTCTGGTATGTCTGAAGACAGCTACAATGAACTCATATAAATAAAAATAAATTTTAAAAAATGCTTCAATTCTGGCTGGTCCATAGCAGGATTTGAGAACTGAACCTTGCTTAGCACTGGATGCTTGTCAGGGGTTGTAGCTCTACAAGGGGAAATGCAATAAGGAAAGACATGGCTCAAGCTACCAGTTTGCTTTGACCTCTATTGACCTTCTGTTGAATAGGCATTTGTCCAACACATTGATACTATACAAACTTATTTACAAAATTTGGAACCAGCCTGTGGGGGACACAGGTGACAGGGTATCATCACAAAGAGGAGGTCATGCCAAGACAGGAAGAGATTTGAGGTAGCAAGAAAAATAAATGAAGTACGGACACAGACAACACGCCCATCTATGATGTGTGGAAAAGTCAATCCTTGTGAAAACTTGAGGACATTTTCCTGCCTGAGTGACACATAAGTCAAACATGGAGAGTTGAATATCACCTTGACTAATACAGAGTGTAGGCACCGGAGGCTGTGGGACAAGCATGGGCAAGGCCACCCTTTGCAAAACAATCTGAGTGCTTCAGGCTCCTCTTGGAAACCTAGGGTAAATCCTTATTGCAGAGATGGCTGCCAGTGGTCCGTCATTTAGGGGCTTGAGAGTAACATTTGTTCAGTGAGGCCATTGACAGACCTTAAATAGGTGAAAGAGCTACAGAGAGGCCATTTTAGTAGTGCCTCAGAGAGTCTGGGTGTGCAAGGCCTACACTGCAAAATTGGCTGCAGCCATGGAAGCAGCTAGGAGACAGGAAGGAAGCCGAGAGAAAAAAGTGAAGTTTGTGCATTCCTAAATTCGGTCAGGATGCAGAGGGCAGATGGAAACTGGCTTGCAGTTACTGGTCTAGGTATAGACAGCTAAGCCAAGGGGTAACCTTGACCATGAAAGGACTTGAGGAAGAGATGAGCTCCTTTCTGGACAAGCTGAGCCAGCAGCCAATCTTCACCTCTAGTTGGAAGTCACAGACAGTCATGTCAGGTCAACCGGTAATAACCAGGGTGTAAAATTTCGAGCTGCCTATGGGCAACCTTTATGTTCTAGCATACATTGGCTTCTTGTTTGCTGACCATGCAGGAGATGGCAGTTCTGAGAATAGGTGGAAAGAAGACAGGAGGGGCCTAGCGCTGAGATTTATTCTCAGCATGGCCTGGTTATCTGTGAATGCTTAGAGTAAAGGACACAGTTGCCAAACTGATGTACCTCTGCCTCTCTCTGACTACCTGAGAGATGGTGGTGGAGAGTCTTCATAGTTTTACCAGTTAACTAGCTCTGAGGCCTTGAAGGGTCTCTATCTACAAACTTTGGCGTTCTGTCCTCAAAAGTAAGATCTTATCTGCTTTGGTAGGGATCATGCAAAATACTTGATTCCCTGCCTAACCTGTCATATACAGTAAGCCAACATTAATGCTCTTTCTCCTTTTTTTCTTAATTATTTACCTTTTTATTGTATGTATTTATGTATATGTAGCTGCATAAGCACACACATGGAGGTCAGAGGACAACCTGTAGAAGTTGGTTCCCTGCTATGACATGGGTCTCGGGGATAGAACTCAGACTGTCATGTTTACCTACTGAGCCATCCACTTCCTTTTCTTTCTTTTTTTTTTTAAGATTTATTTATTTATTTTATGCATATGAATACACACTGTAGCTGTACAGGTAGTTGTGAGCCTTCATCTGGTTGTTGGGAATTGACTTTTTTTTTTAAGGACCTCTACTCGTTCTGATCAACCCCGCTCGCTCAGTCCCTGCTTGCTCCAGCCCAAAGATTTATTTATTATTATAAATAATTACACTGTAGCTGTCTTCAGACGCACCAGAAGAGGGCATCAGATCTCATTACGGGTGGTTGTGAGCCACCATGTGGTTGCTGGGATTTGAACTCAGGACCTTTGGAAGAACAGTCAGTGCTCTTCCCCACTGGGCCATCTCACCAGCCCCACTTTCTTTTCTTATGTGAATGGGGCTTAGCATTGGCTATAGACTTTTCTAGGAGAGCAGGGTTCTAGGCCTGTGGCCTTGTTTAGGTAGAGACACCACTTTGAAGTCATGCCTCTTACTGACAGTTAATTAAAGACCAGAGTTATGACACACAAGTGAGGTCGCATGAGTATAGACAGCCAGATCTCTCAAGACCCACAGCTTGTTGTCCTTGACTCTGGAGGGACCCTACTTCTCTAGTGAGTCAGATCCGAGGCTTAGAAGGCCCCCAGCTGTTACAACAGCCTCCTTTCTCTGTCCCATCCTCTTGGTAAAGCTTCCTGAAAGAACCCATTGTCTCATGGAAAGGAGACAGAAGGCTAAAACAAAAGTCAAAGAGCTTGTATTATTTCAAAACATTCCTTCTGTGCCCTGCTGCTCCACTGGAGGCTGTTTCTCACACTAAAGGTCTCATTTGCTCAGAGTTGAAAGGACTGTCCTTAAAAGCCTTTCATTTTCCTCTTAGGGATGTTACATAGTCTTCAGATGCCAAGAGCTATAAATGCCAAACCAAGAAAGTACCATTGACTTGAGGACATGCATCAACTTATTATTATGTGAAAAATCCATATTGCCTGATTATAATTATATTACATAATATTGCCATTATTATGTATTTATATAGTATCTTTTCTGTTTTAATTAGCATATACTAGTGACTATCGTAATGAGTTTCATTAAGGCTTTTCAGACACTTGCCCAATGCATTTAGACCATATGTGCTCCCACCACCCTTCCTTGTTCCCCTCCTGCTCCCACCCATCCCCTTCCTCTTCCCAACTCATCCCTCTTTTACTTTCATGCCTTAAAGCTTTAATGGGGTGTTCATGTAGAGATGGAGAACAACTTTGTAGAGTCATTTCCTTCAAACCAGATCTCCAGCCTTGAGAAGCAAGTACTTTATCTCCTGATCTGTCTCACTGGCCTTCATGTCTGTATGGTGCCTGCGCCCGAACCCCGTCTCTGTCTCTTTCTCTCTCTGTCTCTGCCTCTCTCTGTCTCTGTCTCTGTCTCTCTGTCTCTTTCTCTCTCTGTCTTTCTCTCTCTGTCTCTGTCTCTCTTTGTGTGTGTGTTAGAGAAACAGGGGTAACTTACAATGGCTACACCACTGAAGAAAATGTCTCTCTCCCTCCTAGCAACCATTAGCTACTTAGAGATCTTCAGGGAGGGACCAGGCCTGGGAGCTTGTCTTTCCTGCATGGGGGTGGGGGGATATTAACAGGCCCACCCAACCTTGTGCAGGTCTTATTTAGGTAGCCAGAGCTGCTGAGAGTTCATCCATGCTACAGCCAGGCCATGCCCAGAAGACAATATTCCACAATATTCCAAACCTTCCTCCCGCTCTTCTTCAATGTCATTTCTTTATTTTATAATAGCTTTTTTTTTTTTTGAAGTTTAACTTACAATGGAACTCATTAATTTTAAAGGATATGATGTGGTAAATTTCAACAAATGCATCGCTCCATCATAACCGTAAGGTGAACGTTTCCATAGCCTCTTAGCGTTCCCTTTGGCTGCTCCATGGCTTTGGCTGTTCCCTTTTCTTACCCACAAGCCCATTGATTTGCTTCCTAATCTTGTTATGTAGTTTTGCCCTTTCTTGAATTTCCTCTAGTCAGAGAATTCAGAGTGTAGACTTTTTGTGTCTGCTGCTTTCATTTGGTGTGGTTCTGGGGTTCAGCTAGCAGAGCACTCCTAGTTGCTCAGGAGGAGTCCTGTGTGTGGGCACTCTGTAATGTAAAGTGGCTGATGGCCACGAGGTCATTTCCATGTTCAGCCTTGGAAAGCACAGCCTCTGCAAGCATCCGAGAAAGAGTTGTGGGGTCAGGGCTTGGAGAAAGAGTTGTGTAGATGGGTGCTCTTGTCTTCTGAGTGAGTGTGTGCGGTCAGGGCTTAGAGAGGGCTATGCTTTTGATTTTCCTGGGGTTGAAAGGTTTCCCAGGGAATGGCCTTTTGGTGAATAGAGACAGTGATTTACCTTGTGCTGTGTTATTTAGGTATAACTTTATGAGGAGCTGGCAACTGTGTTCTAGAATGACACACCACTTTGCATGCTTACCAACAAATCATGAGGGTTCCAATGTCCTTGCATCTTCTTGACATGGCAGGCATTGCTTTGTGGTGGCTACCCCGCGGGTTTGTCATGGTGCTTCATGGTGCCTCTGTCTGCATTTTCTATTTTTTTTTTCTTTTTTCTTTTGGTTTTTCGAGACAGAGTTTCTCTGTATAACCCTGGCTGTCCTGGAACTCACTCTGTAGACCAGGCTGGCCTTGAACTCAGAAATCTGCTTGCCTCTGTCTCTGCCTCCCAAGTGCTGGGATTAAAGGCCTGTGTGCGCCACCATGCATTTCTTAACAATTAACATTTGAACGCCTCTTCGTGTTTGTCCTCTAGTTATCCTCTTGGTAGTGGTTTGAATAGGAGTGGCCCCCATAGACTGACTCATCCTGTGTGTGAAGGCTTGGCCGTAGGGAGTGGCACTATTAGGAAGTGTGGCGTTGTTTGGAGGACCTGTGGCCTTGTAGGAGGAAGTTTATTACTGTGGAGGTGGGCTTTGAGGTCATTTGTAGTCTCAAGCTATGTCCAGCAATACAGTCTCCTTCTGCTGCCTGCTGACTCTCAACTCCTCCAGCACCATGTCTGCCTGAACACGGCAGTGCTTCCCACTATGATGATAATGGACTAAACCTCTGAAACTGTAAGCCAGCCCCAATGAAATGTTTTCCTTTATAAGAGTTGCCATGGTCACAGTGTCTTCCCATAGCAATAGAAACCCAAACTAAAACATTCTTCAAACCTTTGCATAATTTAAAGTGGCCCTTTTTTTATTGAAAAGGGTATACTTTTTTATGTTAACTATACAAATAATTAATCATGTATATTTATAAATATTTTCTACCAGTTTGTGGCTTACCATGCCATTTCCTTTTGAAATATAAAAAATTTAAATATATGTAAATACTCTCAGATTTACATATATTTAAAGATTGTGAACTGGGGGCTAGTGAGATGGTTCAGTGGGTAAACTTGCCCATTGCCAATCCTGACAACCTAAGTTTGATCCCTAGAATCCACATGGTAGAAGGAAAGAACCAAATTTTGCAAGTTGTCTGAGTTTCATGTGTGTAGTGTAGCACACATGTATCATACATGTGTATACACATACATAAAATAAATAAATGTAAAAAGCTTTTAAAAATTATGAACTTCAATATTGTTTTGTAAGTAAACATATTCGCTGGTTTTATGCTAATGAAATGGCTCACCATGACAAAATTAGTGTATATTCTCTACTAAGTGGCTTATGGTGCAGAAAGATAAGAATAACAGATAGGGATGGCAAGATGGCTCAGAGGTTAAAGTTCCTCGTCCCTGAATCTGATACCTGAGTTCAATTCCTAGAGTCCACATTGTGGAAGGAAAGAACTGACTTCTACAAGTTGTCCTCTGACCTACATGTGCATGCCCCGCCCCAATAAATAAATAAAATAAAAAAAAGAGAGTAACAAAAAATAGCTAGCATTTATTCAGAACTCATTATGTGCCAGGTACTAGTGTATATGTGTGTGTATATACATACATATGTGTGCAAACTGATTGAATTCATACAACAGTATACTGCCTGGCTTTGTGTGTCAATTTGACACAAGCTGGTGTTATCACAGAGAAAAGAGCCTGAGTTGAGATCCAGCTGTAAGGCATTCTCTCAACTGGTGATCAATAGGGGAGAGCCCAGTCCATTGTAGGTGGTGCCATCCCTGGGCTGGTGGTCCCTGGTTCTGTAATAAAGCAGGCTGAGCAAGCCATGGGGAGCAAGGCAGTAAGCAGCACCCCTCCATGATGTCTGCATCCACTCCTGCCTCCAGGTTCCTGCCCTGCTTGAGTTTCTGTCCTGACTTCCCCTGATGATGGACTGTGATCTGGAAGTATAAGCCAAATAAATCCCTTCCTATGCAACTTACGTTTTGGTCATGGTGTTTCATCACAGCAGTAGAAAACCCTGACTAAAACAAGCAGTATCTATTGTTATCTCAAATTAAAGACAGGGAGACTGAGACAGAGAAAAGCAAGTAATCTATCCAGTTAAATGGCCTGAAACATTTGGCTTTGTTTATCTTTAACTTTCTATCCCTCCCTTTTCTTCTGTACCTTTAGCTTGATGATAGTGACTTGAAAATGAAATCGTTCCTTAAAATCTAGTTAAGCATCCTTACCTGGGCAGCACTGCAGAGCTGACCTTGACCTTGCAATGAACACTTTCAAGCAAAGAAGTGTGGACAAGGGTGTATACTGTGGACACACTGTGACACACCACAGTTTCCATAATGAGATTTTTTTTTTCTGTTGGGGCAGAGGTTGCTAGGATGGAAAGCAGGTATAAGGGCAGGAGGAGATGAGTGGGATTGGGGTGCATGATGTGAAATTAACAAAGGACCAGTAAAAAAAATTTAAAAAAATAACCTAGTTAGGCACATCCACAATGCAATGAGGTCTATTTTGGGGAAATGATAATTGTTTATTACACCATCTTTTAAATGTTTAACATAAGTGCAGATATATTTGGAAGTATTCAAAGTACATGGAATAATTCTGAAAAAGTAAGAAAATTTTTTATTTTTTATTTTTTTCAGTATGGAGATAAGAAAAGGATATGTGTATGTGTGTATGTGTATGTATATGTATATGTATATGTATATGTATATAAAATAGTAAATCAAGAGATAGGGAGATGGCTCAACAGGTCAAATCTCTGATGAGCATGCTTGAAGATCTGAGTTCAGACCCCTGGAGTACCCATAAAGCCAGGCCTGGCAATGAACATCTACAGTCTCAGCTCTAGGAGTCAGAGACAGGAGGACCCTACAGCTTGCTGCTAGCCAGATTAGTGTTAACAACCAGCTCTAGATTCCGTGAAGGATCTGGATTCAGGAGATGGAGGAACATGCTTAATGCTGATTGTTTTAGGGTTTTACTGCTTGAACAGATACCATGACCACAGCAACTCTTATAAGGACAATATTTAAATGGGGCTGGCTTACAGACACAGAGGTAAGTCCATTATCATCAAGGCAGGCATGGTGCAGGAGGAGCTGCGAGTTCTACATCTTCATCAGAAGGCTGCTAGCAGAATATTGACTTCCAGGCAGCTAGGACTAGGGTATCAAAGCCCATGCCCACAGTGACACCTCTATTCCAACAAGGCTACACCTAATAGTGCCACTCCCTGGGCTAAACATATATAAGCCATCACACTGATGAATTTCTGACTTCCAAATGTACAAGTGAGCACAGCAGAACTGATGTATATATCACAGATATAACACAGACACACACACTCACAATCATAGACAGAATTGAATTTTCATGATTATCTTAGCTGTTTGCATTTATCGGGTAGTATAATAATCTGATACAGAATCTATAACAAAATTAGCATACTAGGGATTGGCATCTCGTTACAGTATGATAATTTATTGGTTTAAAATTATAATATTATTGTATCATTTCCCCCTTCCCTTTTCTCTCCCCAGTCTCTTCTGTGCACCCCCGTTGCTCTCTGTCAAATTCAAGGCCCCTTTGTCTTTAATTGAAATACAACCTGCTCAGTGTGTGTAATGTTACCTGTATGATGTTGGGGCTGACCACTTTTTATTGGAAAACATGCTATCATGGAGGAGGCTCTTCCCTGAGGAAGACCACTTCTCACTCTCCCCATTTCCCAGTTGCCCTTCATTCTTTAAATAGGCCTTTGGCTCTGTGAGCTTTCCCCCTCCCGAGTTATCCATTGGTGGTGATGGTGTTGTTTAGGAGCCATGATGAGATTTCATGGATGTTGCATCGCTAACATTTCTAAGACTCACAACCTCACTGTAACCCTCCTGCTCCTCTAGCTTTTACCATCCTTCAGCCCCTCTTCCACAACGACTCCTGAGCCTTATGTGCAAAAAACATATTATAAGCGTGTCAGTGGGGATTTGGAACCACACAATTTCTTGATCTCTTAGTTGTGATTTTCTGTAATGGTCTTTGTTACAAAGAAAAGGTTTTCTTTATTCTTGTTTTTATGGCTGTTTTGTTTTGTTTTGTTTGTTTGTTTTTGTTTTTGTTTTTGAGACAGGGTTTTTTTGTGTAAATCTATCTCTGTAGAGCAGCCTATACTCAAACAGAGATTTGCCTGTCTCTGCCTCCTGAGTGTTAGAATTAAAGGCATTTGGCACCACCACAGGGCTAAGAAATTTCTTTGATAAGAGATATGAACTATACTTAACTGTGTAGAGATAAATATCTAGAGTATGGCTAGAAATTGTACTGGTTTAGTAAAGTTGTGTTTAACCCATTTTTAACATTACATAGGAACCTGGGACTGTGGTGGTCAGTTTAATCACAACACCAAGGAGGCAGAGGCAGGAAGATGTCCATGTGAGCTGGAGGCCAGTCAGACTTAGATGGTGAGATCTTATCTCAAAAAATAAATTCTAAAATCATAGAGCAACATGTACACATAATTGGCTCAAATGCAGAATAATAAGAATAACAACAGATATTGGCTGGAGGGATGGCTCAGTGGATGAAGGTACTTGTCCCCCAGCCTGCCAACGTGAGTTGAGTTCATAATATATTTATATATAGAACAAAGCAGATTGAACTGGACAATATTCTAGTACACAAAATGAGTCAGAAGCAGAAAGATACATTTTATTAACTCACAGTGATGGTGCCACACCATCTATGTCATAACAAGTTGTGTGATTAGTATTGAGTCATTATGAAAACAAGTAATAGCTTTTAAGATTGTAAAAGGGCTAATGGCTAGAAAGATAGCTCAATTGTTGTAGAAAGTATCTAATCCCAATCCGGGGTTTCTACCCTGCCTTGGACCATTTAGTTCCTGAATAAAGGAGACATGCAATCTCTATGTTTACAAAAAGTCTAATCAACACAAGAGCTGAGCAGATAGCTACGCTCTATGTCATTAAAATCTATTTCCTATGGCTAACCTTGAATTTGTTAACTCCTGAGTCCATGTTTTCATGAACTCACCTAACCCATGGCAGCTCCTCCTTCCTCCTCCTTTCTCCTTGTCTTTGTGGTTCTCTCTCAATGCCCTCCACACCCCAGGCCTGGGAACCCTAAAACCTGCCTATGTCTCTTCTGCCCAGCAATTGGATGTTAACATCTTTATTTACCAATCAGACTAATCTGGAGGCAAGCATCACTTGGGTCTACACGCACACTCTCCCTCAGGAGCAACCAGGTCTTGGAGACCTACACCTAGCATAACAATACACAGCAAGAGACCAAAGGCAACACTCAACATTAAGGACTGACTGCTCTTGCAGAGGACTGAGGTTCATTTCCCAGCACCCACTTGATTACTCCCAGCTGTCTGTAGCTAAGTTCCACGGGCTCTGTCGCCCTCTTCTAGAATCCAGAGGCATTGCATGCCATGCGCAGGGTATTGCATTCATGTAGTGCATAGTCATAAATGCAGGCAAAACGCCTGTGCACAAAAAATAATTTTTTTTTTTTTTTTTTTTTGGTTTTTCGAGACAGGGTTTCTCTGTGTAGCCCTGGCTGTCCTGGAACTCACTCTGTAGACCAGGCTGGCCTCGAACTCAAGAAACCCGCCTGCCTCTGCCTCACAAGTGCTGGGATTAAAGGCGTGCGCCACCACCGCCCAGCTCAATAAAATAGTTTTTAAAAATGAAAAGAAAAAGAGGCAAGATCGTCTACATTTCCTTCCTTTTTCTCTTCAGAAGGAATCTCAGAGTTAAAGGAATAAAAAGTGGCCAGTCTAACCAGAGGACTCTGAACAACTTAGATGAGGGAAGATGGAGGTTATCTAAAATGAATAAATTTAGGCAAATTACTTGTTTGAGTTAGGCACAAATAAATGGTGCCTATCTTTAATACAATTCTGATACTTAGTAGAAAGTTTCAGGAGTTAACAGGCTTGAGTTTCTTAGCAGGTCAGCTCCTAAAAGCAATGTGCTGAATAGTGGTGGGGGTTGTTTGTTTGTTTTAATTCTTGAAACTGGTGTTTGCCTCACCCTGACCCTCTTCCTGCCTGTATCAGTTAAACAGCCATGGCCTTTGATGAGTGGACACCTGGGGATTTTACCTTGGGTCAGTTTAGTTTTCTGCCTGATTCATGCTATACACGACCTTGGCGAGACAGTTGACTTCACTGAGCCTTTGGGAATGTAGGAAGAATGTTAGCTTAATAAATGAGTTAATCCAATTAAAGCATTTAGAGGTGACTGGCATTTAGAGGAACCCAGTCTAGCACAGAATTCCAGCCTTAGTCACTGTGCTATGCTCTCTCTTAATAAATGTATACAGGTTTGGTGTGGTGTCACATGATAAACTGAGGCAGGAGGATGATGAGTTCAAGATCAACTTGGGCTACATAGCAATACTCTATTAAAATAGAAAGGATGCAGGAGGCTCAGGCAGAGCTGGGGGCTGGGGGCTGGGGTTGGAAGTTGGAGGCTGGAGGTTGGGATTGGGGGCTGGGGACTGGAGGTTGGGGCTGGGGGCTGGGGGCTGGAGGTTGGGGCTGGGGG
>JADRCD010188767.1:20437-47010 GCA_019843815.1 Montemys delectorum | reverse complement strand
AGGGGTGTCTTTTCAAAGAAAAGGATGGATAATCGGTTTTTCTATCAAGAAGGCTGGGAATTGGAGGTTAATAGTCTGGTGATATGAATTATCTGAAGGGCTAGACTATATTAAGCTCTTACAATCAGAACAAGAAATACTTAATAGGCTAGATGACCTTTACATTATCCATTCAAACAGGAACTCCTCAAAGCTCCCACAATGATGACCAAATATGACTAATAGCCTAAATAACCTCTATGCTATCTATATGAACAATAATACCATGTTGAATCCTTCCCCTGGCCTCTAAGCTAATACATGTAACTTATCTCAAGGGCCATCTTCTTGGAAGAAATGACATGTACTTTGGTTGAGTTTATTTATGCCTCCTTGTGCACTTGGGTTTGTAAAGAGGACTTTCCTCCAAAACTGTACTGTGTTTAAATATGCTTACAGTGAACTGCCTGGCATCAGACTCTAGAAATTCGATCCAGCCTGGTTGATCTGAACGTAGTTTTCATTCTTACTTCTCTTGTGGATTATTTTGCTACTGGACACGATGCTTGCAGGGATCCTCATGTCAATATATTAATGTACAGAAATTGCCAAATATACAAAGTGTTAAAATTAAAAATTGTATTTTAGCTGATTATGATAATCTTGATGATCACTTTTAATGGCTGGAGAAATGCTGAGGAAGTAGAGAATACTTCTGTAGGTGTCTATAAATTATTTGAGTGAGGATTACTAATTTGTTCCAAATGTGAGTGGCATAATACAATAGAATTAGAGCCCAGCTGGTATAAAAACTGAGTAGAGAATGCCAAGAAGTTCAGGGTTTCCCTCTGCCTACTTCTTGTTTACCATGATGAAAGCTACTCTGTCTTAACATATCCTCTTAGTAAAGTGACTGAGACCTCCAAAGCCAGGTATTTGGTTACAGTGACAAAAGTGTTTCTAAAACACCTACATAAATATGTAAAATTTGTACATGTAAACTTCGCACCTGGGATGTGAATACATGTATATATAACACTTAAATACAGTTAAGTATATTTATATTCTCAAATATTTGTCATTTCTTTGTGATGAAAACAGTACAAATCTTTTCCTCCAGTCTTTTGAGGTGTGTATGTTAGTGGTCTGTAGTCATCCTGCCTTGCTATAGTACACCACAGCTTCTCCTTCCATTTTTGACTGTGTAACAGTTTCTACTGATTGATCTTCCCCATCCATCCCTCTCCCCTCCACTTTCCAGTGTCTGGTACCCACTGTTTTTAAATGTTTATAAAATCAACTTTTTAATACCCTACATATGATTATTTAGTTAGTTGAGTGGTGAGTGTGTGTGTGTGTGTGTATGTGTGTGTATGTGTGTGTATGTGCATGTATGTGCCATACAACATGTCACTTGAGGTAAAAGGACAACTTGGAGTCAATTCTCTCCCTTTTTGTGTGAGTCCTATGGACTGGACTTAGGTTGTTTGCCGTTCTGTGTCTAGCTTATTTTTGCTAACACTGAGCCTTTGTAGATTTCCTTTGTGAAAGATTATTCATTAAAATACTATTCCAAGAAGTGGAATCTAAATTGTATAAATGTAAATATTGAAATTTTCATTTCATAGAGAATTTTATAACAAGATGTATAAATAGATAGAATTTTTGTTGCTGTCCCATGCACGTTAAAACATCATGTTCAGTTCTACAGCTATTATTTAGTTGTGTGTGTATGTGTGTGTGTATGTATGTATACACTGTGTCACACACGTTCCTTTGTCACACATGTTCCTTGAGGTAAGAGGACAACTTGGGAGTCACTTCCATCCCTTTTCTATGAGAGTCCTGTGGACTAGACTTAGGTAGTGTGATTTGACATCAAGAGCCTTTATCTCGTAAGCCCCTACACAGGCCCACATTTGATTATTGCTGTATTTCATTCATTAAAGGTACTTAAAAGTAGATTGTATTTTAAACTAAAACATATAACAATTTTGTTGAAAGAGTATTCATCTTTCTCTACATACAGATAATATTTAACTAAATCCATATTTTCATGTATTTTAGGAAGGCTTATAGATTTTATGTAAGCATTAAAACCGAGAACCTGCTGTTTTACGTCTATGCATTGAAAAGAATTGTACTTCTAAGGTCTTTTTCCGAAGTCCCATATAAAAAAAATAATGATTTTCAACATAATTGTCTGTAAAGGTTTTTGAATTCATAGTGAAACTTGTTTCATCTTTTTTCCAAGGACATGATAGAATGGATTTACTTGAGACTTCCATGTTTCATATCTAACTTAGAATTTTTTAACAGCTCCATCTAGGTAGAAAACTTCTCACATAGGTGCGTCTCTATTTATTCCTAATTGTCAGATTGAATGTGAAGGGAACTGCACGATTACAAAATTCAGACTGTGTCTGACTTTGGGTGTGTTTACTGAATTAAAGTAAAATGGAGAAAATGTTTTTCTATAGTTTTTATTATACAGCAATTTTTAAAATAAATGGGGATACAAGATAAAATAATGGCTATATTTTCTTGCCTTCAAAATGGTATTATTACTTTTTTTTCCAGGATCATTATATCAATCAACTCAGCAATTTAAACCTTTGCTTCCACAGTTACCTTTCATCTATGCACTCTTAGGAACACATTTCAGACTATTTATTCTTGCTAAAGGTGGTTGCATTTTGGATGTGAAGTGTCAAGAAGTTCATGTATTCAGTCCTTCATCCCTGCTGCAAACACTGTTGATGGATGGGAGTCGTGAACATCATAAGATTGATGAAAGACAGTGGAGGGGAGGAAAGGGTTTATGTCACCTTACCCTTTCACTTAACAGTTCATCACTGAGGGAAGTAAGGGCTGAAACTTAAGGCAGGAAACCAGAGACAGGAAATTAAGCTGTCTGTCACTATGGAGGAATGCTGCTTACTGGCTTGATCGCAGGATCAAGTTTAGATATCTTGTTTATACAGTCTAGAACCATGTGTCTAGAGATGTACCAGCAACACTGAGCTGGATATTTATACACCAATTACCGACCAAAAGTGCTCCCCTCAAAACAAACAAAACAAAACAAAGAAAATAAACCAGATATGGTGGCATACACTTTTAATAGCAGCTCCACTTGGGCGGCAGAAGCAGTCAGATATTTGAGTTTGAGGGCAGCTTAGTCTACAAAGTGAGTTCCAGGTCAGCCAGGGCTACAAAGACAAACCCGTTTCTGTGAGGGGTGAGGGGTAGAGAAAAAGAAAGACGTTCCATAGGTCTGCAGGCAGGTTAATCTGATAGAGGTAAAACCCCAGGTGAGAGTCCCTCAGGTAGTTCTGGACTGTGCCAGGTTGAACACGGAAATTCTAGGAAAGGAAATGATTGGATCATTCCAGTTCTGTCTTCATAAGGGGGTGGATTTGTTTTTTGGGATCAATGGGAGATAAGGGTACTGTGGAAGTTAGGGTCTAGTTGGGGAAAGTGTGTCTTTGGAGGTCTGTCCTGGAAAGTATAATTTGTTATTGGCCTTTCCTTTCTCTGCCTCTCCTTTCTCTGTTTCCTGATTTGTGTGTGTGTGTGTGTGTGTGTGTGTGTGTGTGTGTGTGTGTGTGTGTGTGTGTGAGAGAGAGAGAGAGAGGGGGGGGGAGAGAGACAGAGAGAGACAGAGAGAGAGAGACAGAGAGAGAGAGACAGAGAGAGACAGAGAGTGAGACTGAGAGACAGACCAAGACAGGAAGCGAGACAGAGAGACAGGCAGAAAGACAGACAGACAGAGACAGAGAGAGGCAGAGAGATACAGAGAGACAGATGGAGAGACAAGGATAGAGAGATAAAGAGAGATAGAGCCAGAGAAACAGACACAGATAGAGAGGCAGAGAGATAAAAAGACAGAGAGAGAGGAAGAGAGAGACTTATTGCCACTAGCCAGGTAACTGGGAGATCAGGAGGCCCTTAAGAAAGATAATGTAACAAGATAAGCTTTATTCAAACTGAACAGTACTAAGACTACATAAACAAAGTTCTATCTCCTTGTCAGGGGCAACCTCGGTGGTTGTCTTCGTTCCATTCATCCCTGTATATGAAGGCCTAGCTTCATCTAGCCATTGTTGGCTGTCTGTAGGGGCTTATGTATGAGAAGTTGCTGAGTGTGAGTGTCTTAACTTCCCTACCGAAGAGTGCAGCAGCTCCAAACTGCTAGAGTGAGCATTTGCTGAGGTGATTGCTAGAGCATGAATCAATCAGTGTTCTCCAGAAATGAGACAACTTCAATTTTTCAGCTACACAAGTTGGATGCCTGAGACATCCAACTTTCTGCCATTCCTCCCTTCATAAGATGTTAGCTTGGTTTCTCGGCCTGCCTCTGTCCATTAGGACTACAGGAGGGAACTGAATTTATCTGTCACTCTGGCTAAGCAATACTGTGGCCTCAAATCTTTAAGGATCTTTAAGTTAAGGGTATCCCTAAAAGTTGTGCCTAAGAGCTCCATCTATCTATCATGACACTGGCAGTAACAAGGCAGCTGCTCCATCTGCTTGGATGATGTCTAAAGATGCTGGTTGTATAAGTGGAATCCACTTAGCATCTCAGTACAGCAGTAAGTGGTAACTAAAATGAGAAGAAAACATCAATAGACACTAAGACTAAGAATATTAAAGAATGAAGTTTTTATAGGAATTAAGAGAAGTAAGTAAAATGCTTTAGTAATTATGCATAATCTAGAAATGCATATGAAAATCTCATCAAAGAAATATAGCATAAGAAATGCCAAGTAGGAATTTCAACACTGACTAATGCAATAGCATTAAAACTCACTAGAATTCAATAATACAATTAAAGTAACTGAGAAATGAATAAGTAAATTAGAGATCAATAGAAATTATCTTGCTTGACAAACCACTAACCATGATTTTAAATGTTTGCTAAAATGCCACTTAATTAATTTTTTTCTTACATTCTTTCTTCATTTTTGTTGATGGAAAAATGCCTCTTTTTTCAAACAAAGCAAGAGATAGTTTATACTGAGAGATATATGAATGGTCACATCCTGAGAGCATTAATGATTGACCGTAAGTCAATCATTTGCAATCTGCTTGTGGGAAAAAGAAGTCGTGGGTTATAGGAGAGATCAGATTCTCACCTGTGAGTTTTGGGTACTGTCTTGTAAAATCCATGACTTCAGGTTAGTGGTAGCCCATGACCTTCTGCATTCTACAGTCCAAAAGTTTTATCTAATAACAAATGTTGGTAGCAAATAACTCTGAGGGGAGTGACAGACAGGCCCAGGTCATTTGGATGTTGATCTACAACAATCTGTCTTCTTATAATCTTAGAATTCTAATAAATCAATCTTCAGAATTATCAGTATAGATGAGACTTCTTAAGAACACATCACTGAAGTGCTAAGCTACCTTCTTTATTTCCATCATGAATAACCTCATTAGTAACTGTGTAATATCAGGTCTGCTTATAGTCAGTATGGCAATATACATTCAGGTAACATTATACAGACCAAGCAGGTTGTACTTACTTATATATTTAGGAATACATATAGTACATGTATATATGTGGGTTATATATTATATATACACATATATGTGTGTATATAATAACAAATACACATACATCATTAATTGCTGTTGCATACATACATATATGTATGTAACAACAACTAATTATAAGAAAGCCCGTTAATTGGATAAAATCAAGGAAGAATACAGGAAGGATTTGAAGGATGGAAAGGGAAAATATTGTGATTATTTTATAATCTCAAAAATATAATTAAAAATATTAGGCTTGCTTGTGAAAATGCCCTTAGTTTTGTCTTTGAAAATGTCTTCATTTCTCCTTCATTCTCCAAGGATATAGTCTCCTGATGTATGATTTGAACTTGGATGGTTCTTTTCTTTTACTTCTGTCACTTTTTCTGGTCTCCAAGATTTCAGAAAAGTGGCAATTATACACTCTTCTGTGTTCCTTTCAGATAGCTCTTCCATCTTCCTGTCATTTAGACAATCCAGAACTGTCTTTGTTGAGGACATAGAAGTCATCACTTTGCAAACTAATCACCAAGAAGGATGACTTTTCTGTGTCATAGTCAACCCAGGGGGAGAACAGTAGCCTAACCTGGTCATCTATTAGCAAAAATATTCATCCATTTTTTCTGATGATTTCTTGCTTAATAGGCTCCATTAATTTCCTACCCAAACCACCCAGCATTTCAACTTTTCTACCTTCTGTTCCAGTGGATTTGAACTCAGTCTTTCTACCTTATGACAGTAGTCTTGAATAAAGTTTTCCTCAGCTTGTTAGAACTAGTATTTTCTGTATTAGAAAAGTTAAGTTTTTACCCTCAAATTTATCTAGTAAAGCAGAAATTGCATAGGTTCATAAATGTTTTATAACATCAGTTGTGCTATCCATACCTATTACCAACTTATAGAAAACTAATGGAAAGATTTTAGTTTATTAATTTTCACATTCACATTGCATCTGAATAGACCTTTGAGAGAATTCTAAGTAATCACTGGCAACCTGCACATTTGAAGTTTTAAATTATGTTAAAAGAAGGAAAGCAGTATGAGAAAAAAGTTTTAATTTTGGTGGATATTATACTTGGTGATGTAAATAGTTCTTATACTAGCTATTTCCTCATGTCTCCTTTCTTCTAAAAATGGTATAGTATAATTTGTACAGTATAGTATACTATAACATAGTGTAGTATAGTATAATATACTACATAGTACAGGCTAGTATCCTCCCACATTGGTTTAAACAGTCTTTATTGAAAATGTACTGGAACAAGGATGGTAAACACAGGACTATCTTAAAGGGCCTAGGTGTTACTAGTTAGGGTTACTATTGCTATGATATCACACTATGACCAAAGCAATTGGAGATTGACATATATTTCAAGTCATTGTCCATTGACAGAAGCCAAAGCAAGAGCTCAAATCATAAAGGAACTTATAGGCAGGAGCTATTGCAGAGGTTATGGGAGATCCTAGTTACTGGCTTACATCTCATGGTTTGCTCAGCCTGTAGAAACTAGAACCTTGAGTCCAGCCACAGTATGCTGGGCCCCCTACAGCAATCACTAATTAAGAAAATGCTCTACAGGTTTGTGTATAATCTGATCTTATGGAGGCATTTTTTCTCTATTGAGGTTACTTCCTCTCAGATGCCTCTAGCTTGTGTCAAGTTGATGTAAATTAGCTATCATAGTGTATAAAAATTAGCAAGTAAAGGCAAAAGTCTTTCAGACAGTTGGGCAC
Source organism: Montemys delectorum (assembly GCA_019843815.1). NCBI lineage: Eukaryota > Metazoa > Chordata > Mammalia > Rodentia > Muridae > Montemys > Montemys delectorum. The sequence goes on along the minus strand of JADRCD010188767.1, from coordinate 39,759 downwards.
AATGGAGTAGGAAATAAAGTGATTGAAAGACCCTTTCTGTATTGTCCCATTATTGGAATGAGCTTAAGTCAGCATCAGAAATGAACTGACAAGCCTAGAGGGTTGTCCAAAGAGAGTAAAGACAGGAAAGCATTCCTTCTTGGTAATGATTTGAAGTCCTGTGCTATTTGAGGTGTGAAATGCAAAACCCCAGTGGGCTGTCAGTCTGATCAGAAGAATTCTTAGGCACTCTGTCACTAACACCACCTAGGTCTTTAGATAGCTCTGAGGCAGTTACTCTAAATTGAATCTGAATGATTCCTTTTAAAATCTTGTTAATTTCCGTGCAGCGGTGCCCTGGGGTAAATGTAATAACCCCGGCCGGCATTGCCCTTGTTACCCTGCACGGCAGGAGAGAGCTCTGAGGTTCCCACAGCTGGCCTCAGTGCATCATGAGTCAAACCCAAATTGGACCCTGCTGACACATAAATGCTGTAATCAGAAATGAAGGACAGTAAATTAGCAGCAAACTCTGAGTATCTTCTCATTCCCCAGAATACCCTAGAATCAAGTGTGCAAAGAAGTTCATCGTTGGTGTTAAATTTCCATATGTAAGCCCATCCATGGTTGGTGATTAAATAACAGACCTAATGTGGCATGTTTATTTCTATTAGGTCCTAATTTTTATTTATTTTCTTTTAACATTGTAACTCATTTAAGAAGTATATCACGATAAAGTATGATATACTTATATATACTAGATATACTAAAATACACATTAAATTACCATGCTTTATGGATAATATACTAATAGATAAGAGGAAGAACATGATTTTTCACATTGTATTTTAATTGACTGCTTGAAAATACATTTGCTGCTAACCAAAGCTAGGAAGTCTTCCCTCCCAAAGTAGAATTAAAAAAAATAAAACCCTGCTCTTCATAAAGCATGTGCGTGTGTTCACTTAATACTCGCATGTACAGAATGCGACTTAAATTCTACTTAAATTTAATTCTTACTTCTCTCCTGACTTTAGACCTGACCTAGAACTAGTAAAGTGAAAACAAGCCATGGAGGAAGGTAGATACAACGTCAGAAACCAAAGACTCAGGTCCCAATTCAGCCATGCTCATCTTGCAGGTCACAGCCTCTCTAAGCCTTGGATTACTAAGAGAGACCAAGTGGTTTATACTCATCCTGTGCAGACACACTTATCCAGTCTTCTGACTAGAAAAGTCTTGTGTCTTGCCTGAGATCTGGAGCTGGTGGTCGGCTAGCAACCACCAAGTCAATATAAGTACCTCTCGTGGCCTTAGGCTTGCTGACTTCTCAATAGCTCCTCCGAGAGGACATGTAAAGTATGAAACTTGGACCAGTAGAAGAACAGAATTCAGAGGAAGCCAGTACACCTGGTTTTCTCCTCATTGTTTCAGGCCAGGATTATACTGCAATTCAGTAGTTTGCGTACTTTTAGGGATGACATGTTTTGACAGAGCCCAAACTGCACTTGCTATAAGCCTGTAGGCTGCGTGGTTAGATGATTCTCATATTCCCTCCTCGCTCTCATTCTTCCCCCCTCTCATCTTTAACTCTGCTCCTCCCATCAGAGAGTTATCACATAACCTTCCTTCTCAGAATATACTTCCTAGGATCTCAATAGCAAGGCCTTCATACATGAAATTGACTTCTAATATCACACTAAACTGTGTAAATCACAGACTACTTGAGAGGAAAAAAAAAATCAATGCAATGGGCAAAGGAACAAATAGATGAACCAATAATTTATTGTAGTGGGTAAATACCATAGACGAGTATCTAATTTAGACAGGAAAGGGATTATTAAGAAAGGGATATTGAAAATAAACAGAAACTAAAAAGGCACTTGGCCTTTACATTACAGATTCAACATCCTAGTGAGGAAAACTCATACCTCTCTTCCACATGTAAGCCTAATTAACTTTTTGTGTCTTTGATCTCTTCGTCCTACCATATTTTTAATGTAGTTCTGTTTTTTCTTTCATATGATGTTTAAATGTTAATATAAAAGTTGCCTTGCTGGAGAATAAGTTAAAAGTCATAAAACTAGACAGATATAAAAATAGAATAATGATACTTAGTTGTGGAATTTAATAACTCTTAAAGAAAGAAAGGAGATCTGGAGGCCAGCCAACTGAGATTTCTATAGCAATTGCAGAGACGGAAGAGCTGGGGCCAAGGACGAAAGATTGTTACACATCTTTCTGTACTTTCTGTTTGGAATGGCTTTTAGTGAACATTGAGAACTTTGTAGTAAGGCTTAAAAGTTTATTATGAATAATGAAATATACTAAGGTGGATCTAGTTATAGAGCACTGGAGTAAGAATGAAAAAGCAAATAAAAAAGAAAAGGCAAATGTGGACATCTGCTTGAATGTACATCACTTGAGTTTCACAGACTAGTTGTCAATGACATTCTTTTAAAGTTCTCAGCACAAGAGTCTTTTTAATTTCCATGTTTTTCTTTGCCTTTATCATTTGGAGGGGATTGTTAAATTTATGTTTGTATAACTGGAAAGCAAAGCAGAAGAGCTAAAATGGAAAAAAGATGAAAACATTGGAGACTAAAAAGGAAGAATTAAAATAAACTTTCAAAAGAACATGCATATATATATGAGATTTTTCCTTTTTCTTCAACAGTTCTCTTATCTCCAACACAATTTTTCTTGTTATGCACTTTTCTCAATGAGATAAAAGCAAAACATTTTTTCTTTGTTTGTTTTTCTTTTTCTTTGTCACCTCTTATTCTTACACCAGTATTTTTGGAAAAGCAAATCCAGACTATAGGAAATAAATACACAAAAGCTAGACTGTGGGAGAGATTAATGTGAAAGTAAAGTAAAAGGGTGGGGATGGAAACTAGTGACTCAAAGGCTCATCAGCCTTTCAAATGCACTTTCAGAACTAAAATTGACTTGCCCACATTTTAAGCTGTTTGTTTGTTTGTTTGTTTTTTTCAGAGAAACCTGTAGCACAAAGACCCTGGAACTACAAAAGAATAAGGAAAGCACGTAGACGTGATCATGTAGCTGAGACCATAGGTATCATTAAATGTGGTATCATTAATGCTTGTAATTGATGACAGCAATAATAATTAGAGTGTGAGGGTGGAATTATATTTAATCCTTAAAGCGTGTCTGATATTTATTGTTGTCAAGCAGAAATTAATGGAGTAGGTTGTAAATCTCTGTTGCACAATGCTTTGGTGGTCTGTGGCTACCTCAGGAGACCAATTGTTTCCTGATATTTGAAAAGATAGTCTACCTAATGAGGAAAAATGCCATCAATGTAGCCCTGAGGGTCTGTATGTCAGCGAATACCATTCAACAAGCACCTGTGTACCTTATGCCTTTTTTGGTGGCCAGTCCATACAAATCCAAATGGACTTTCACATTTCATGTCAGCGTGTAACATGATTGAAAGTAAAATCCCACTTCTGGATTAAGAAAAGTCAAAGTGAGTTTTTCTCACTTTTGTTTGTTTTTCTTGCTAGCATCTCCTGGGGCATAAATAGGGATGAGGAGGTTTTAAGAAAATTGAACTTCATGAAGAAAACTGCCTGTGTCTTAACCTCAGCTTGTGAATATCATCATGGGAGGGGGGTCTCTCATCCTCTATATGCTCCTCTTAATTTTTAAGGCATATGGATTCTTTCAGAGAAGAATGTGGTATCATTAATGCCTGTAATTGATGACAGCAATAATAATTAGAGTATTGGGGTGGAATGATATTTAATCCTTAAAGAGTGTCTGATATATATTGTTTTCAAGCAGAAATCAATGGAATAGGATGCAAATCTCTGTTGCACAACCTTCATTAGGAACCCTATCAGTTCCTATATTTCCCTCACTCAAGCAATTTCTCTGGCAAGAAGGCACTACACTGAATCTTGTGGCTTCAGGGGCCCACATCTGTGACATGCCCAAGATGTATTATCAAAGTACTCTGCAGGGTCATCTAAGAATACAGGCCCCATTTAGAACTGGCAGAGGCCATAGAGATGCCGTTCTCCCTCTCCTGCAAAGATTCTTCAAGAAACTGTTCTGGTAAGTCATTGACTTCAGGGACCAAGAGCCACAGTGGCTTGTGTACAGAGCGAAGTAACAAGACTATAACACCTTCCAAATGATTTGAACATAGCACTTTCTGACATCATTCCTGCCTACTCAGCCAGAAGCACTGAGAACCAAGTAGGATATGTTCAGAGCTGTGGGCATGAGAGATGAAGAGCACTATAAATGGAAGTGCTCAAGCTGTTCCTGTGTTTTAATGGGATCTTGTGCATGCCTTTTAGTGGCTTTTCAAATTTTGTTTTAACATTATGTTAAAATCTTTTCAGTAATGCAAAACAGGTGGCTCTAGATTTGTAGAAATGAGTCAAAATCAATTCCCTTTTAATGATTCTTATTTGGCTTGTGATAACAATATGTAATTGCACAGCAGCTAAAGGAAGTGGTTTGCTTAATTTCCTGGTAAGTATTATCCTAATGCCAGGATTAACTGCTCCTCAGTTCATAATGTGTTCTTTGCACTGTTGGGCTGTCTTATACCCCAGGGATAATAGTGGCTTTTAAACGGTGTTTTGAGAGTGTTGTCATAAAAATAGAGTGAAAAGTTTTAACTTCACTTACGAATCAGGACTCAACTTCCAAACAGTTTTTAAAAATATATGTTTTATAGTCTGAAAATATTTTCTCTTGTCTGAGTTTTTCTACTTTCTCCCTTTGGTTTTCCTGTCCATTTTTGAGTTATTTGGGGGGAAGTTCTTTGATGAAGTGCATGGGGGTGAGGGGATAATGCCATGTTTCTCACTATCTGTCATTTCTCTGTTCCTTATTGCTGTCACAGAGAAGAAAACATAAGCCCACTCCAGAGACAAACAGCAGGAAAACATGATACGCTAAATTTCTTTCTCGATGGCCAAGATAAATGTAGAAAGGCAGTGATGACAGTTGAATCATAACTAAGATTTTCATCTGAGAGCTGAAAGTCTTTGGCTTGTACATGAGAACTGGAAGGGGTCAACATGGTCAAAGAAAAGATTGGACAATTGGTTTTCTCAACTTGATACACAGGTAGGACTCAAAAGGGAAACAAATCTACATCAGCATTTACTTAACTTTTATCATCATTGTAAGCATTTTTTGTATATGTATATAGAACAAAGGATTGAATATTAGCTGACTTCAGGACGGTGACAGACATGAGACATCAGGAATAGATGGGTGATGGGGAAACATGTACAGAAAGATTTCCTACTCATAAAAAGCTCCCAGATGAAAATCTCAAAGCATAAAAACTAATGGAAGATTTGAAAACAAAATAGAAATAGTACACAGTGAGGACAGGGGATATTGCACCAGGCTCCATTCCTAGGTGATGAGTTACAGGCAACCTATGTCTCCTGAGAGAGAGAAACAGTCTTCAGGGACAAGCCTCCTGATGGGTTCTTTAATCTTAGTGTACATAACGTACATCATGTACATAAGAGCAACAGTAAGTGGACTTATATATGTGAATGCATGTATAAACATATGTGCTTGCAAAAAAAAAAAGAAGTTGAAGGAGGGAGAAGAAGGTAGAAACGATAGATGCAGTCAGTACTCATGTATGAAATGCTCAAACATTTTAAAAAACAGTACTTATTTAATCTAACAGAATATGAACTTCTGTGGATGTTTGAGAAAGTAAACATCTTTTAGAGCAGTGCTTCTCAGCTTGTGGGTTGTGACCACTTTGGGGATTGAAAGACTCTTTCACAGGGGTTGCCCAAGACCATAGGAAAACACAGATATACAGATTACAATTCACAGCAGAGGCAAACTTACAGTTTTGAAGTAGTAACAAAAATAATTTTATGATTGAGGGGCACCACAACATGAGGAGCTCAATTAAATTGTTGCAGCACTAGAAAGGTTGAGAACCCCTGTTTTAGATTCTCTGAGAGACAAAGGAGGGTACACTAATAAATGAATAATACTGGAGTTCCAGTTAAGGTGTTGGTTAGGAGCTCTGTCTATTTGATGATATAAAATTAAGATATATCCCAATTAAGTTCTCCTACTGCCTGTCTTAGATCTTATTTTCTACTGTGATATTAATTTCATTTAAAATATTTTAATAATTATTTAGCCTTTAACGCTTTGTGTACAGGTATATATATATACCTGTGTGTTTATTTCCCCCTTGTGTGTGTGCATGCATGTGTGGGTGTCTCCAGAGGTCTCCAGAGAAGAGAGCATCAGATCCTCATTGTGGGGGTTGTAAAAGGAGCTCAAGTCCTCTGTAAGAACAGTATTGCTCTTAAACACTGAGCTGTCTTTCCAACACCCTTAATGTTGGTTTAAAGCACAGTGTGGCATTTCTGAAAACATGAAATAAATTTGGTGCCACCAAATTGAAATACCTTTAAAGCCAATTAACTTTGTTCATAGTGAATCAGGTACTCTAATGAATCTAACATTTAACTTTTTTAAATAGCCCAAGCATGAAGCATTATTTGTATGCTTTACAAAAAGAATGCTATGATCTATCAAGAACAATAAATTAGATGTAAGTGATGTTACTCAAAAATTACCCTTTCCTTTCAGGGCTTCCTTTCAATAAATTTCTATGAATTAGATAAGCTGTATATATTTTATAGTTATCTCTTTATTCTTTTTGAAAAGTGCATACTTTAATTTCAATTTGCATGTTAATATGTAGATTCCTCAGATAAATACAGTATGGACCTAAAAATCCTCAGAACGTAATCTTTGTCTAAACCTCCATTTACCCTCCAAAGTACATGCATGTGCTAGCTCCAAGGATAAATCTGTCTAAAGTATGTCCATCTTGTTATTATACAGCAAACATCATGCCTTTCATCTCTATCATAGTTGTGGGTCCATACTGATGATTAGAAATTCATTAGTGTGAATTGAAAAATAATGGATTCATCTCTAGGGCCTTCATGTCAATGGAAAAAAGCAATCAAGAGATTTTTTTTTAAAAAATGTATTTGTTAAAGGAAGTACAGTAGATGTTTAATTCTATTATATCAATATTCCTATTAGAAGATAAATTAGGAGAAAAAGATGCCAGAGCCCTGAGAGGCTGAGGTGGCTGCTGCTCCACCTGCTGCTGGTGGTTCCTGCCAGGTTGTTGTTTGCTGGTTGCTGGTTGGAAATATCCTGACAATGAGGATTGAACTTGCTTCAAGGCACTTGGTATCAGCAGAGTTATATATTTAGGTATATAGGATAGAAGTTCTATGTAATTTCTAAATGAAGAAAAAGCAATGTCATAGTTCTTCCTAACATGATTTACCCATCCTACATACAACCAAAGTCTCTCAGGGAATGTTTGGTCTTTTAATATCTCATAGCTTAAATCTGATAATACAGATTTAACAGCACACAAATCCTGATACTATCTCAATCCATGTTATAGTACATGGTAAAGGAATACGTAAAGACAGACAACATATATATTATATATGTTATGAATAAATTTATTCTTAATAAAATAGGGCAGAAATACTTAACAATAATTACATCTTTGTTTCTTTAACTACTCACATAGATCCTTAGCATTATTTACAGTTACATTTTTCCCTTACCTCAGAAGGCACCTCCGCATGTGTTGCTTGTTTATCTGGAAAAATGACCAATTCCTTGATTCCTGGGTAGCTTTGGGCAGTTTCATCTATCCTAAATTAGTTTGGTTTAGTTTCCTTGATCTTAATCTGTAACCATATTTTTTGCTTACTTTATTAGGTTATTATATCTAGTACTCTTCCCTAGCCCAACCCCTTCCAACTTCCAACACTAAGTAGGTGAGAAAAAATGGTTAAAGGGGAAAAGATGATACACAGGTATCATTTTTTTCTATTTGGAGAGAGCTATCCACATTCTCTCAGATAGAGCTAGCAGTAGACATAGATATCATCCACATGATGCTTTTTTACAGACATGCATAATATAAGATTTGAGGTCAGAGAAGGTTTTGCAAAGATTTCAAAGGAATGTCTGAGAGGTCAGGACTTACGTATGAGAGCCATACTCCCCACTGAATATCTCTAAGAATGTGATACATGAATATGTAAGATTAAAGCTTACATTACATTGGTAATATCAGAAACATAGACCATCCAAAGAGGTAAGCCACAGGACAACGAATAGAGCCAGGCGAGGAGAAAACTCACATGGGCTGTAAGTGACAAGGCCACAGTGAAAGATTGCAAAGCTCTTTGGAACTCTCATCATAACATCACATGGTCTGGATGCTGGACATATGGTTATAAGATTTAATTCATGCTATGTTGGCTATGCTCTTGTTTAGATCTGGTATCTCTTTTGTATTCTCCTATCCTTACTTTGGGAATTGAAATGTTTACTTTATTCCATTATATATTTAAAATATGTAACTTATTTGTTTTATTTTACAGGGACCATAGCTAGAAATTTGTCTTGAATTTCAGAAGAAACATTGAATTCGATATTTAAATAATGATGGAGTTTTTAAGACTATACAGACTTTGAATCTAGATTGAATGTGTCTGTATTGTTAGATGGGCTTTTAAGGGTCAGAGTAGAAAACAATGTTTTACAATAATGTGTCTGTTTATATGTCAAGTTGATGGTGGATGGGTCTATGACAGACAATTTTGACTGTCAACTACACTGAATTAAAAAACACAAAGGAGGTCCAGCATGGTGGTGTACTTCTGTAATCCTAGCACTTGAGAAATGGTAGTAGGAAGACAGGAGTGATGGGCTGAACCTTCTGAAGCTACAATCCCCAGTAAGTCCTTTCTACTTAATGTTGTTTCCATTGGCAGTTTATCACAGTGAAACTAATAGCGTCATGTTTGTAATGATGGAGACATGGAGTTATTTAGGCCTTACCATTACCTCTTTATTATGTCATCACCCTCTTCTTAGGCTATGGAGCAGAAATGTTCTCTAACAAGATTATTCCATGTTAATTTTCTCTAGGCAGTGTCTATGAAAAATACAACTTACAACCATGCAATGATGGGCTCAATGTCACAAAATGTTTGGAATAATACCAACTTTGTCTATGATGTGAACATCTGCCTAAGTGCTCACAAACATCTAAGTGCTCATGAACATCTGTCTAAGTGCTTATGAACATCTGTCTCAGTACTTATGTTCTTACCTTTGCGTCAGAAGATTTCAAAGTTTAGAATGTGTCTCTCAATTACGGCAGAAAATTTTCTCTAGTAAAGAAGCAGCAACAGTTTTCCCAAAGACTAACAAAGAAGGAAAGCTCTGTGGTCATTTATTTCAACTTAGATTTCTCAATTGAGTACTGTAGTTGTGAGATTAGCTATACGGCTTTGGCTCCACACAGGTCACATATACACACCCACCCAGGAGCCATCTGGATTCGTGAATGGAAGTCACACACACACACACACACACACACACACACACACACACACACCAGTTAATTTTAAAATGCCTTGGCTACCTCAGAGGCTGGGCACTCCTAAACCTTCCCTTGCTATCCCAGGCCCAATCAGGGAAGTGGCCAGTGGCCACCCACCTGAATTCTCAATGGCTGGGTGACTTTCTCTCCTGCAGCTCCTACATCTCATCCTTCTCCCCCAAGTCATGGCGATTCTCTGTCTCTCTTCCTTTCTCCTGGATACCAGCCCACACAAATCTAAATGTGTGGCTACACATACCCTGGCTCCATTAGCAGCTGGCATCTTTATTGATTGTTCAAAAACCAATTGGGGATAAGGGCCTTCAGCATTTGGACATGCAGATTCCCAATTAAATCAAAGCATTAGACACAACCCCTAACAGAGTACTTAGAATTATACAGAAAACCCCCTAGCCCACACTAGCTGTTTTTCCCCTTCTGAAACAGTATTCTTCTATTTTTAATGAGAGAGCATTGTTTTTCACAATCAATCCCTAGGACCCTAGAGTTGGCACAGACATCAAGAACATACTATGTAAAGTGATAATATTTGGCAAAACCACCACCTCTGTGGGATGGTGATAATGATATGTCTGCTGTATATTGATTATGTGGTATATATTAGGCTCAGGAACATGGGTTTGGTCTGTGATGCATAGGTGCCAAGATGGAGATCTATAAGTGTAAAGTAATACATTCCATGGAGGGACGGATATATGGGATTCTGGCAAAGAAATTTATGCATGCCAGTGAAATTTTAAGACACAGGATCTAATCTGACAAATACAGATCTGGATATACAATGAACACTAGTTTATACTGAAGAAATGAATCAATTTTTGTAGAGTCCGGCCAGCGGAACGATTTGGGGTCCGTGGGTTACCTTGGGCTGTAGGCTGGACTAGACCTGTGGAAATAAACAGGCGAAAAAAACATGGAGGGCTGCCAAGTAAATGTATCAAAGGGACCTTTATTTTGGGGTGAAATGGGTATTTATCTCCAGGGGCACCAAAGTGAAACCAACACAATGAACACAATATATGCATAATGTAAATACAACTCTAGCTGGTTAGATGCCAAGTTCTCAATGGAAACAACTCTCAGGCAGGAACATTGTTTACAGTAAACAAATGTCTTTAAACAGGGGGCTTGTAGGAATCTAACAGCAGATCCGCCTTTGCAGCTTTAGGAGGAGCTGCAAAGCTGTGGGCTTTGTTTCGAAAACCACAGGTGGTGGCTATAGTCCCAGGCTTGTTCAGCTGCTTTTGCTTTTGGAATTTAGGCAGAGGAATTTCTTGCAACATTCAGACAGGGGGAGAGGCAACAAATTTTCAATTTTTTAAGAAGATGACAGTATATATATTGCAAAATTCAGATGAGAAAATATGATATTCTTATTAATTAATATCCTCCATCTGATAAGATTTTAGATAACATTTCTTAGTTGCAAATTTTGAATGGCTTTGTATCAACCAATGATTTTATGTTATTATTTTCTTGTGGAAAGGCAGAATGATTGTCTGTCTCTAACATGGTAGTTCTGTGTTGTTCAGGTCTAATTGCATTTTACATTTTCACATTGATTTCAAAGGGCATATATCACATTATAGGACAAGCAAGCAATTTAAGTTTATCCCTGATCAGATTACAAATAAATGAGACTCAGACTATAGTTACTTTATTTGGCTTTGACAATCAACAGGTGAGTTCTCCCCTAATCAACTCTTCTTTTGTTATTGGATTTTTTTTTTATTTATTTACATTTCAAATATTATCTCCTTTCCTGGTTTCCCCTCTGCACGCTCCCTATCCCATCCCCCCTTACACTGCTTCTATGAGGGTGTTCCCCCACCCACTCAACCACTCCTGCCTCACTCCTCTACACTGGGGCATCAAGTCTTCACAGGACCAAGGGCCTCCCCTCCCATTGATGCCAGATAAGGCCCCTTCAGCTTCTTCAGTCCTTCCTCTAACTCCTTCATTGGGGTCTCTGTGCTCAGTCCAATTGTTGGCTGTGAGCCTTCATATCTGTATTGATCAGGATCTGGCAGGGCCTCTTAGGAGACAGCTATATCAGGCTCCTGTCAGCATGCACTTCTTGGTGTCAGCAATAGTGTCTGGGTTTGCTGTCTTCAAGTGGGATGGATCCCCAGGTGGGGCAGTCTCTGGATGGCCTTTCCTTCAGTCTCTACTCCATTCTTTGTCCCTGTTATTTCCTTTAGACAGGAGCAATTCTGGGTTAACATTTTGGAGATGGGTAGGTGGCCCCATCCCTCTACCAGGGTGCCATGCCTCACCTCTAGATATGGTCTCGATACTTCTGCCTCCCCTTTATGGGGTATTTTGGCTAATTTCATCCCTGTGGGATATTGGGAGGCTTTCCTGGCATCTGGGATTTTCTGGTTGCTACCTCCAGTTTCCCATCCCCCATTGCTACACACCTCTGTTCAATTTCCCGACCCTCTGTACATCTCCGCCATTTCCTCCCATACCTGATTCTTCCCCACTTTTTCCATCCCCCTCTTCTCTTCCTCCTTCATCACTTCTACCCTCTAATTCCCTTGAGACTTTATTCCCCACTTTAAGTAGGACTGAAGTATACACTCTTTGGTCTTCCTTCCACTTGAGCTTCATGTGGTCTGTGAGTTGTATCATGGTTATTCCACATTCTTTGTCTAATATCTACTAATCAGTGAGTATATATCATGTGTGGACTTTTGTGGCTGAGTTATCTTACTCAGGATATTTGCTAGATCTATCCATTAACATGTGAATTTCATGAAGTCATTGTTTTTAATAGCTAAGTAGTATTCCATTGTGTAAATCTACCACATTTTCTGTATTCTTTTCTCTGTTGACAGACATCTGGGTTGTTTCTAGCTTCTGGGTATTATAAATATGGCTGCTATGAAAATAGTGGAGCATGAGTACTTATTACATTTTGTAACATCTTCTGGGTATATGCCCGGGAATGGTAAAGCTGGGTCCTCAGGTAGTACTATGTCCAATTTTCTGAGAAACTGCCAGACTGATTTCCAGGGTGATTGTACCAGCTTGCAATCCCACCACCAATGAAGGAGTGTTCCTCTTTCTCCACATCCTCACCAACATCTGCTGTTAACTGAGTTTTTGACCTTAGCCATTCTGACTGGTGTGAGGTAGAATCTCCTGTTCATTTTGATTTGTACTTCCCTGATGACTAAGGATGTTGAACATTTCTTTAGGTGCTTCTCAGCCATTTGGTATTCCTCAGTTGAGAATTCTTTGTTTACCTCTGTTCCCCATTTTTTAATCAGTTTATTTGGTTCTCTGGAGTCTCTGTTAGTCTATGTCTTTTTATTGAGGAATTGAGTCCATTTATGTCAAGAGATATTAAAGAATAGTGATTGTTGCTTCCTGTTATTTTTGTTGTTAGAGGTGGAATTATGTTTGTGTGGCTATCTTCTTTTGGGTTTGTTGAAAGAAGATTATTTTCTTGCTTGTGTTGGTGTTTTCCATCTATTATTCTTTGTAGGGCTGGATTTGAGGAAAGATTGTGTAAATTGTTTTGTCTTGGAATATTTTGGTTTCTCCATCTATGGTAATTGAGACTTTCATTGTGTATAGTAGCCTGGGCTGGCATTTGTGTTCTCTTAGGGTCTGTATGACATCTGTCCAGGACTTTCTAGCTTTCATAATTTCTGGTGAGAAGTCTAGTCCAACTCTGATAGATCTGCCTTTCTATTTGTTACTTGCCCTTTTTCTCTTTCTGCTTTCAATATTCTTTTGTTTTGTACATTTGGTGTTTTGTCTATTATGTGACAGGAAGAATTTCTTCCCTGGTCCAATCTATTTGGAGTTCTTTAGGCTTCTTGTATGTTTATGGGCATCTCTTTTTTAGGTTAGGGAAGTTTTCTTTTATAATTTTGTTCAAGATATTTACTGGCCCTTTAAGTTGGGAATTTTCACTTTCTACTATACCTATTATCCTTAGATTTGGTTATTCTCATTGTGTCCTGGATTTATTGGATGTTTTGAGTTAGAAGCTTTTTGCATTTTTGCATATTCTTTGACTGTCACGTCAATGCTTTCTATGGTATTTTTTACATCTGAGATTCTCTCTTCTATCTCTTGTATTTTGTTGGTGATGCTTACATTTGACTCCTCATCTCTTTCCTAGGTTTTCTATCTCAGGGTTATCCTCTTCGTGATTTCTTTATTGTTTCTATTTCCATAATCTAGATCATGGATGGTTTTGTTCAATTCCTTCACCTGTTTGGTTATATTTTCCTGTAATTTCTTAAGTGATTTTTATGTTTTGTCTTTAAGGGCTTCTATCTGTTTACCTGTGTTCTCCTGTATTTCTTTAAGGGAGTTATTTATGTTCTTACTAAAGTCCTCTATCATCATCATGAGATCTGTTTTTAAATCAGAGTCCTGCTTTTCTGGTGTGTTGAAGTATCCAGGTCTTGCTGTGGTAGGAGAACTGGGTTCTGATTATGCCAAGTAGCCTTGATTTCTGTTGCTTATGTTTTTGTGTTTGCCTCTCACCATCTGGTGTTAGCTAGTCTTGCTGTCTCTGACTGTGGCTTGTCTCTCCTGCGAGCCTGTGTGTCAGCATTCCTGTGAAACCAGCTCCCTTCAGGTGGGATTTGGGTATGGAGAACTGTGGCACAGGGTCAGCTCCAGGCAGAGATGGAAACTGGAAGGACCCAGTCCCAGGCTGCTCCTTGGCTCCTCTGTCCTGAGGGCTCTAGGCAGGTCTTTTGGAGCAGAAGTAGTAGTTTTTCCTGTACTCATAGGTGTTTCAGCACTCCTGGGAGACCAACTTTCTTCAGGTAGGATTTGGGTATGGAAAGCTATGGCACAGGGTCAGCTCTGGGGCACAGATAGAAACCAGAAACTCTAATCAACTCTTCTAACTGCTGGCCTGGCTAACTCCCCAGCAGTGTACCCCAGATACTTGCTATTTCTCCTGGCCATGTGTTCATGGCTCCTCTCCCCTCATAGCAGCTTTCTCCTCTCTCATTCTTTCTCTTTTCCCCCCTTATCTCTCCTCCTCCAACCAGGTCACTCCAAACCCACCTACCTCTAATCCCTCCAGTAATTGGTTGTAGTCAATTTTATTTAACCAATAGTTAAATAAATCAAGGAACAAGATTTACACAACAAAAGCTTGTAAACACAAGAAATCACTTGTAGGCTTTAGCATTCATAGATTTTAGCATTACAATACAGAGCAACCTACCAAACCTCAACATAACTAGGCAAGATGATCAACCTGTGTCTCAACATGTTCAGATCTCCCATTGAGTTAACATAGACACTGGTACCCGTTCCCACTGTTTGGCATTTGTTTCATTGTATTTGAAAGAAACGGGACACATGACTGGAACCTATCTCACCCAAAGTAGATGTAAACAAAATCCTTTTCCCCCTTTAGTTGATTTTCTGAAAGCACGTGATAATCAATCACTTAATACAAGTTTTTAGCTACTACTAGATAATAATATGGTCATGGATTTTATAGAAACATGACATGACATGACACTTCTCTGGCTCTACAACTTTCATATTGAGTCCTTCAAAATCTCTACAAATTTGTTCTCAAACTGTGGGACTATGGTGCTGATGGGGACTCTTTGCCAACTCAGGACCACAGTACTATCTTACAGATGCATCTTTTCTTTGTTTATACATTTTCATAGTCACAGAAGGAAATTGTATTTTTCACTTCTATCAATATATTATCAAAGGTGTTGTGTTTTATAAAAAAGAAAGAAAGAGCTAGGAAATGTTTTGTAGAGGTGCAGTATGATGAGGTGGTAGGGGATGCCTCTGAGGACCAAGTTGAGACATCCCTTCCCACTGAGATACCAGTCATAGGACAGATATAGTATGACATAGAATTTATTTAGGGCATAAAGAAGGGAGTTGAGGAGGGAGTAGAGACAGAGAAAGAGGGAAGGAGGGAGGGAAAGAGAGACAGAGAGAGAGAAGGAGAGAGAAGAAGAAGAGGAAGAAGGAGGAGGAGGAGGAGGAGGAAGAGGAGGAGGAAGAGGAGTAGGAAGAGGAGTAGGAGAAGAAGAGCAGGAGAAGATGAAGAAGAAGGAGAAGGAGAAGGAGAAGGAAGAGAAGGAGAAGGAGAAGAAGAAGAAGAAGAAGAAGAAGAAGAAGAAGAAGAAGAAGAAGAAGAAGAAGAAGAAGAAGAAGAAGAAGAAGAAGAGGAAGAAGAAGGAGCAGCAGCTGGCCAGGCCAGGAACACATAAACAGAAAGTGGGGAGAGATTTGGGATAGAAGGGAGAGAACGAGTAAGAGAGTAAGAAAGTAAGAGAGAGAGGAGGGGGCAAACAATCCCTTTTATAGTGAGTCAAGCATATCTGGTTGTTGACAGGTAACTGTGGGGTGGATCCTAGAAGGAATGATAATATTCCCCCATTTTGGTTTAATTAAAAAGGGAAAAACTAGAAAGAGGCAATGGAGAAGCAGGAATAGGGTTGTTGTGATCGTTATCTACTTCCTGAGGACTTGGGGCAACATGTTGCTGGGAAACCTAAGAAAATGGGGATGGGATGTTGGTTCAGTCTTAGGAAAGAGATATTGCTGTCCAGGGTCTGTGGATCCATCTGTGGGTAAGAAGGAGCAGGTCCAGTAGAAGTATCTGTTTCTGTGAGAGTAGATTGGAGCATCTGTGGGTTGCTTCTCTACAGCTGTCCTGGATGTTGATTTTGAATAAATGCTTGGACTTCACAAAATGCTGAAACACACATACACACACACAAAAACACACCCACTATAGGAATAGAATAAAGTTAAGTACATTTGGGAGAAAATTTTTTTTCTTAAATGTACATTTGAAAGTACATTTGAAACCCTTAGATCTTGGTGGGGGGCATGTTAAGGGGAGTCCCAATCTCAGGAACCAAGAAAGGAATCCCATCCTCTGGAATAGGTAGCAAGTGGGAACTTAGGTTACTAATTGACAGATGTACTTATCTGGATGGAGTCTATTTGGTTCATGAGAGGTAGATCTGAGTGGGTTTCCTATAACTTACAAGTTTACAAAAGATATAAGTTTGTTAACAACATGATAATTTTTTAAGATGAGCTTAGGGAACACATAAAACCTTTTGTGGAGTAGAAGGAGCAAAAAGGGCTTTTTCCTTCTCTTTAGGAGACTGACTACATTACATTTAAAAGACAAATAAAGGAAATCAAATATTTGACAACCTTGTGAATATGATAGTTGATCATATAGTTTAGTATGAGAAATACCTTAAGTCCACAGTTAAAAGACAACCAAAGGAAACATATTTGAATATAATAACTGTTAGTGTATATTTAGCACAAGAAACACTACATTTATAGTTAAAAGGTAACTAAAGGAAAATACAAGTTCAGTAACTTGAGATTATAAAAGTGAAATATATAGTGGAATACTATTTTTAGGATTAGGGTAATTTATAAGAACTCTATTGATTATTAGAAGAGTGACAATAGCAAGGAGAGGAAATAGTCTCTGGAAACTGAGTTTAGATAGGAAAGTAACAGAAGGTTACATATGTGAAAGCTTACATATGAACTTGTGTATCCTTTATCGTGAAGTCTATGAGCAAGGCAAACCTGTCTGTCTTTTTGATAAGAGATCTTGTAGTCTTAACTTGTTAACAAATTTACTATTGAGCTAATAAGGTGGTGGATTAACCTTGGGGTAAGGAGCTAGAGGTGTGTTTTCTAACTATCAATATAGTAAGAAATCTGGGAAGAATAAATTATAATCTAGGAATCATGTGTTAATTAAAATGACAGAGGTTATTCTATAAAATACTGCCTAAACAGATCACAGGTCCCTTTGGTCTACATCAAAACTTGGGCAAAGTCAGTATAGCAGTCAGGACCAGAAGACTAAAAGGTTTTTCCTGTGAAGAGGGTACATATGTGAGGAATGACTCACCTTGACTTAGGCAATACGAGACATTTAACTCTCCAAGGATCCTGTTTGTCCACAACGTAGGTCATGCCCTGGCAGGGGGCAAGACAATGAAACCAGTGTTTCTCAGTAGATATCATAGTATACCAAGTAGAATCTTGTCACTGTGCCCATATCTTTCATGGAGACTTTGGGGGGACAGGGAGAGTGGTAAACTCCCTCTGGATAGGCTCTGGGAGTCTCTGTCTATCAGAAGCCCAAACATTTAACATTACATTTAGCAGATTTCTAACAAGATTGAGAGTCAGTATCCACTAATCATATCTAAGTTAGACCTGTGTTTGTTTAATTACTTGTTCTAGAGTGCATCTAGCAAAGAGAGAAAGAGAGAGAGAGAAAGAGAGAGAGAGAGAACACTATGACTTAATGACAGTAACAAAAACAAGGCTAAACATATATTTAAGGCTAATTTTTAACTTTCCACCGTTTAGAAATCAATATTTACCAAGGCAGGATAGAAGGAAAACCTTATTTTATTTGCTAAGTGTCTTTGACAGGCTGTACTCCTAAAGACAGGGAACCTTGGGACTGCCCTTATCTAAGATGGCACTGAAGTAAAACCTTATCTGCCCACAACAAAGATGGAAGTCACAGGACTGCCCCTAGTTTGAATGGTACTAAGAGTACATGTTTTACCTTACAATGGAGCTGTAGAAATGTGACTGTGTATCTTAGAATGGAACAACAGAAGCATGACAAAGACAGATATTGAAACAAATCTAAACAGTGTAAGGGGCATGCAGAGTGGCTTTGCAGCAGGAGGTGGCCATAGGGATGTGCCTGTGGCCCAGCAGAGGGTGGCAGAACAGAGAGCAGTGCCTCAAGCAGCATTCAGTCTCCTAGCAACTCTGCTATGTGGGAGAGCTTGTGCACTCCAAGTACTCAGGGCAGTGCTGCTGGGCAAGAGAGCTCAGTGGCAGTGGGGGCTCAGCAGGGTAGAGTACCAGGCAGAGAGCAAGTGAAAGAGAGAGGACGAGGCAAAAGTGCATGAGAATCAGGGGACAGGAACTTGGAACAGAGAGCAAGCCTCGAGAGAATGAGGGGTATGGCCTATGGATCATTGGTCAGTTGTAAAAGTGTCTTTAAACAGCCATGTAGAATTATTGGTTTGTGGATAATGGGGTCAAATTTAGCATGTTAAATTGACTGGAAGGCATAGTGGCAAAGACATTCCCTTCTGGGTGATAGTAGAAGTGAAGCTAGAGATTTGCCAGTTCAAGTGTCTGGACAGGCAGACCAGATCTTCACTCAATGAACTTGGTGGCTAAGCTCTGAGTCAGCTGTGGGGTACAGAGCCTGAGGGAGAATGGTTTACCTAAGCTTAGGATATTTTTCAGCTACAAGAACCACTTTTTGGAGAGTGAGAGGGAGGGGGTCAACCAGGGGTAGAGGTCCCTGAATGAAGGTTCAGTGAGAAGGCCAGTAATGACTGTAAATGCCTCTGTCTTCAAGGACACCATAGTGTGACAATGAGCTCAATATCCCTCCCTTGGAACCAGGGGACATTTATGCTGACTTAGTTGGGGGAGGGAGCTTACCAATTTGCTAGTGTTTGCATAGATAGATCTAGCAAGCAATCTGATGCCTGCAAAGTACATCGAGTACTATCGATGGCATGTACTTCAAGTTTCTAAATCCAAATCACAAGGCACCAATGTTGTGTTTTATGAAAAAGAAAGAAAGAACCAGGATATGTTTGGTTGAGACACAGCATGGCAAAGTAGAAGGGGGTGTCTCTGCGGGTCCATGCTGAAGCATCTCTTCCACCTGACCCCCTGAGGTACCAGTCATATTATTCCATATATTATGGGATAGAATTTATTTAGGGCATGAGAAGGAGAGTTGAGGAGGAAGTAGAGACAGATAAAGGGAGAGAGAGAGAGAGAGAGAGAGAGAGAGAGA